>JXTC01000013.1:855711-889749 GCA_002914845.1 Trema orientale | reverse complement strand
AAATATATATATATATTTTTTTTAAATTTGGTCAAAAGACCAAAATACCCTTCAAAAATATAGGTTTTTACAATTAATTTACACACACGACGTAAAACTAAGTATATGATTGTCTATATTGAAAACAGGAATAATGGTAAGGAAAAATTTTGAAGTATAATTTTTCTCCAGTTTTAATTATATGTTTAGATTTGTACATAATTATATCTCCATATTTTAAATTTCTGTAAATTTATATTTTTTGTGTACAAATTAGATAATTTGTGCTAATATTTTAGTTAATTTCAATGGAATTTTTTTTAGTCGGGAAGAATAAGGTAATTCTCAATTAAAATTTCATATTTAGTGAAAAATTTATTGGTCAATTTACAAAAATACAGAAATACCGAAATTTGTTGGTAATTTGTGGACGTATAATTTTGCACAAATTAGAAAATAGGGGTAAAATTATAGAAATAATATATTTGAGGATATTTTTTCTCAGTAATCCATGAATATATAGACAAAAATGTTATGTCAAATATATATATATATGTATATATATATATAAATAATATATGTGCTTATTTACTTGGATAATTAAGTCTGCATTTAATAGGATTGGATTTAAATGTTTGGGTGGTATATGTAGGGAAATGTTTTAATTAAAATTAAAAAAAGAAAAAAAATTCTGAGTTCTTAATGGGTAAGTGGGTATATATACTCTACCCGCTTCCCTTAAGAAGGAAAATGGGTTGGTAAGAACGTAACTTTTTTTAACGAGCATAATAGTAGAGTAGACATATTTGACTCATACCCTACCCATTGTCATGCTTAATTTTACCTATTTCATTGTCTTTGTCTTAATCGATACTATCATGCCAAACTATTTTGAAAAATGGTAACAAAAATAAAAATACAAAGTGATAGAAGACATGCAATACCACTCATGTAGGTATACATACATCTAACATAAAATATCTTAGATGACATCTAGGATCTGTTTATTAATCCGAAATAGAAAGCAAAGAAAATGAAGAAATAGAAAATATTTTCTTTTATGTGTTTGTATAACAATTAGAATGCAGAAATGGGATCCTAACTTTTGTCACCCATTGTTTTATTCCTCTTCCATTCTTTTTATGGATTAGTAAGTGTTGCCCTAATATAAAATAGAGAAGAAAATCACGTTGCTAAAAGGGTAGCCTAATTACGGTTTTGTTTAATGGAATTTTCCTTGATCGATCCTTGGACGTGTACTGTTCAATTCTGAGTATTGTTTTTTTAATAATAAATTTATGTCTTGTAGAAGCGTTTGCCTAAGATTATTATGGTTCACGGGAGGGATGCCAAACTTAGATGAGATCTCTCCTTGTCCTTCTGATACTTTCTCTCCACTAATTGGAGTTTCTATTGAAAAAGACATCATATCTACATTTTCATTAAGGTTTCTGCTAACTATTATCATATTCTTGTATGGTAGGCCTGAATCCAAATTGGTTAAGAAAATTGTTGGAGATGTTTTGGACAAATTGAACTGCATGCCACATTCAAGGGAAGATCTTAGTAAGCTGGTTGGAATTGATAAACACATTAAGAAAATTGAATCATTGTTGTGCATTGGCTCCTCAAATTTTCAAATCATAGGTATATGTGGCACGATTGGCATAGGTAAAACAACGGTTGCTACTGCTGTGTTCAATCGAGTCTGTTCTCATTTTGAAGGTTACTACTTTCTTGAGAATGTTAGTGAAAAGGCAAAAACACATGAATTAAGTAATTTACGAAATAAACTCCTTGCTCGACTGTTAGGGGAGGAAAACCTAAATTTAGGAACACGATCTTCGGGATCAACTTTTGCTAGACACAGGCTTTGTCGTAAAAAGGTCCTTGTTGTTCTTGATGGTGTGGAAAGTGTAAACCACTTTAATCAGCTTTTATCAGAAGCACATGTTGAATTTAACCCTGAAAGTAGAATAATTGTGACAACAAGAAGTGAAAAAGTGCTTGAGAATATCAAAGCTACTGAACAATACCGGGTCGAAGAATTAAATGAACATGAAGCCCGTCAGCTCCTTGATTTGAATGCTTTTGATAAACATTCTAATATGTCAGATGATATAGAGTTGTCAAAAAAGGAGGTAATAGACTATGCCGGTGGTGTTCCGCAGGCACTTATAATTATGTGCACCTATCTTCGTTCTCATAACACTAGAAAAGAAAGGAAAAGAGCGTTGGAAAATTTGAGATCATTTTCTGACCCGAATATTCAAAATGCGATGAGAATATGTTATGACGAACTTAATCGTGCTGAGAGGAAAATATTTCTCGATATTGCATGTTTCTTTAAAGGTGAGGACAGGTATTTTACAGAGAGAATACTTGATGGCTGTCAATTGTACCCGGAAGATGGAATCAAAAGTCTCATTGCGAAGTCTCTTTTATTTATCAAAGACCACAATAAGCTTTGGATGCATGGTTTAATACAACTGATGGGTCATGAAATTGTCATGCAAGAATCTGAGGATGATCCTGGAAATCGCAGTAGATTGTGGATTGCGGAGGACATATGTGACATGCTTGAAAAAGATGCGGTAAGATATGACCTGTAGTGTTTTGTTTTTGTTCTTCATGGTTTATTGTAATCTTTTTTTTTTTTTTTTTCCTTTTCTTTTCTTTTGACTTAGGGCTTTTGATCTGCCTTTGTTTTTCTTGTATTTAACTTTTATTTCCAAGTAGTATTTGGAGATCACATGTAATGAAAAATAATGTTCGAGTTGGGAAGTTTCACATACAGACGCACGCTCAAGTCATTAATAAGTTTTATGTATTTATATTTCTCTCGTTGTTATATCATTAGGGAACGGCAAAAGTTGAAGGCATATTCCTGGACATGGAAAATAGTAAAGAGGTAGAAATGAGTCCTACCGCCTTCTCAAAGATGCATAAATTAAGATTACTCAAGATTTTCAGTTCTCGCTTTACTAAGGAGAGCAGAGTGCGTCTTGGTCCTCAGGGTCTTAAGTCACTTCCTAAATCACTTGTATATGTCCATTGGCATGCATACCCTATGCATTCATTGCCACCAAATTTTGCTCCAAATAATCTTGTTGAACTTAACATGCCATATAGTAAGGTCAGGCAGCTTTGGCCACTTGAGATGCTTCAGGTATGCCTATCATATTTTTTTCTATTCAATTGAATGAAGTACAATATTCTAACGTATTCACAACATTTCTCTTTTGTTACAGCATCTGGGAAACTTAAGAAAGATCAACCTCAGCTACTCCGAGCAACTGACTCAAATATCAAACCTTTCTCAAGCTCACAACATTGAGATTATAAATCTTGAATGCTGTAGAAGTTTGCTTGAATTGCCTTTAGATTCTGACAGTATTCTCGACAAGCTTACTTCTCTGAATCTCAAATATTGTTCATCTCTTCGCAAATTTTCTGCATTTCCAAGAAATATTAGAAGTTTAGAAATGAAAAGGTGTGAAAAGCTCGAGACTCTCCCGAACAATGTCTCTGATTTGGAAGCTCTCTGGCATCTAAACCTTTCAGGTTGCTGTAACTTGACAGACTTCCCAAAAATTTTGAAACCGATGCCACGTCTAAGAGATCTTATATTAGATAGAACAGCAATTACAGAACTACCTCCTTCTGTTTCAAATCTTACTGGGCTCAAACTATTAAGCCTGAATATGTGTGGAAACCTTCAAGTTCTCCCTAGAAGCATCTCTTGTTTGTACTATCTTGAAAGGCTTAGCATTTGTCAGTGTTCGAAACTTAAATCTTTACCAGAGCTTCCCCTATCTCTGTCATGTGTTGATGCTCGGCACTGCACATTGTTGCAGACTGTGCCATGTTCAAAAGCACTCACACAAGCATGGAATGACATTCGTTACAATGGCCGGAAATTCTTATTTTATAATTGCCAAAACTTGGATCAAAATTCTCGCAACAACATAATGATTGATGCACAACTTAGGATTTTGCACAGTGCAATGGTGACAAGAGAATGTGTACGTCTCTCTCTGTACTCTTTCTCTATTAAATTACATGTTGTCTCGGCTAATTATTTTGAATCTTATCCATTCATATGATACAGGGACAAAGTAACTTGCCAGATGATGAAATATGCTTTCCAGGAAACGAGGTTCCGGAGTGGTTCGACTATCAATCCGAGGGACATGAAATAAATGTCGTGCTACCTCCGTGTTGGTGTAAAAACGACTTCTTGGGATTTGCTTTTTGTGTTGTAGTTCAGTTCTGGGACTATTCTTTTGATGCAGATTTCAAACTTTCTTGCCAATCTGAGTGCATATTCCCTGATGGAGAAACAACCAATAAATGGCGTCGTACTTGGACTTGGCATTGCAGTTATTATGATCCTGATTATGACATTCAGGGGCAAAGTGCTAGAGTAAAATCTAGTCACATTTTTTTGTTCTATGATTATTGCTGCCATACCTACTTTAATTTCCCTATAGAATGTGAATCAAGCTCATCCACCACTACCAGTCAATATAGAGGAAACCCCTCTGCCACATTTTCTTTCCGCCCAGGGGCTTACCGAGAACCTGTCAACACTTGCCAAGTGCAATGGTGCGGGGTCCGCCTTCTCTATGCCGATGATTTGCGTGAACTTGGTTTGAGCCACCGAGATGTTAGGGGATCAGAAACTGAAGAAGATGCAACACATGAAATAGTACACTCTGACATGAATGAAGTAAGTGGCAACCTATCACATTCTATGATGGATCAACACAAAAGAAAATCAAGCTGCTCCGACTGCATAGTGTTTTGCTCGGAGTTTGGAGGTAAAGTATTCTCTAACTCTTACTTCACGATTGAGATTAGTTTAATTCACTTTTCAATTTACATTGCAGCATAAGGTAAATCAAATAAATTAAAATGAATAAATATTTAGTTATTAGTGTTTGAATAGTGCATTACGTATAAGAGAGTAAGGATAAAATAATTTATAAAACAAGGGATAATATTATAAATTAAACTTTTAATAAATTTCATAGTAGCTTCTCCATAGACAAGGGAAAAGAACTACCTACGGTAGTTTTAAAATGCTCGAAGTTAGATTTATTCAGGATTAACTTATATCTCTATGTAAAATCCAAGCATCGAAAATAAATAAATAAATAAATAAATAAAAATAAAATAAAATATTCTAGGTTGAATCATATATAGGGTTGTTTTTATATTTCCCCGGAATTATATGGGGCATCTCAATAGGCGTCCGTATTACTAAAAATTTCAACATCGTCCCATGAACCACTAATATATCACTCAAAAAGATAAAAAATTACACATCTCATTTTAGTGATTTCAGACCATATCCTCGTTTGTATTCTCGAAAAACACTCCAAAATTGTGACAGCTGTCATTTTTTTGCATGTTCATCTGACCAAAATGACATTTAGGGTTAAAAACAAAACTTTTAATAGTTCAGGCGACACATTTGGACACTCCATATAATATTTATTAATTTGTTGTACTTTTTTCATCGTCATTCTTGTGCTTTTATTGATATGGTGTCTCTTTTGTCAAAACAAAGTCACTATAGCAGACATTAGAACTTGAATTTCGCCAAGGGAAAAAAATGTTAGGGAAGAGACAAGGGAGATAGAGGATAATATTATGTATTATATACAGTCATTCAAGGCATTCTATCTATAATACATAATAATAAAGAAGAATTTGTCTCCAATAACAACCAATAATTTTTATTAAGTCTTTAAATATTCAAAATCGACTATATAAAATACAAATTGTAATCAAATAAATTGATGGCACGTTTACTTCGCTGTAATCGTAATCGGAATAAATAAAAGGAGAAATGAATAGGAATAAAATAGAAGGGTATGGGACTCATTATTTTTAGTATGTTGTTTACTTAAAACTAATAAGAATGGGAATCGTATTCATTAGAATACTATTCATTTGTTTACTTAACCTAGGGAAAGTAATGGGAATGTGTTATATTTACTAAATTGTCCTTTTAAATACATGTAGGATTCAAAGTAGATAGATTTTTTAGGGTAAAATTGTATTTCATAATTTTAATAATTAAAAAAGAGAAAAGGAGTGTTTACAAGTAATCAGACTCCTTAGGGTGTTAGTGTGGGAAGTATTCCCATTCTTTTCTCCTAAATTTGTGTGGGCCCCACATATTTCCCTCTTTCCCATATTTTAGTAAACTTTTTGTATGGGAATCATTATCCCACATACCATTCCCATTACTCTTTAGTAAACATGCCATGATAGTAATCGATTATTCGAATCCTCAAATGTTCTCAATAAAGATGAGCGACTTTTCCTCTTCTAGTTATGAATTTCAATGCATCCCAATTAATAAAAAATAAGTTATCTTTTGACCAAACTCCTTTAATGATTATCTTTAGAATTTAGAAAGAAAAAATAAAAGGGTGAACTACAAGCCCTATAAATAACCTGTTGCGGGGTTGTTAAACACCACGGGATTACAAGTACACAATGTCGGAAACAAGTAATAAAACAATGAGATGAGTATCGTCCCACAGAGATTGCTACTATTTCTATGGTAATTACTAAAACTGTAATGACTCTAAGATTATCTAAACAAGCAATTCATGATAAATAAATGAGTAAATAAATTAAAATAACAACTAGACAGAGCAAGTAAAAAAAGTACAAATTCAATAGAAAACAGAGTCTATAATTGCTACCTACCCAACCCCTCCTATTGTGCCATTTACATCTTTTTCTCCCTAATTAAATTAACCAAATTGTTGTTAACAGGATGTGCTAATGTATTTGCAAGTTTTTGCTGTTGTTATGCAAGTATTTTCACTCAATCCAACCCACTATATTCTTATGAGGATCAAAATTGAATGAAATCATTAAGAACAAACATCCCTAGTGGTTACACACACTAATTAGGTATATTCCTATTCTAATTAAATGTATGTCTCTCTATCTAAGGCTAAATACGCAACTTAGTTTCTACTTCATCATGTATTTCCAAAAGTTTATACTAAATATTGGCCAAGTAACTAGTAGTATTAAGCACAATACAGAGAAACTAATAATTTAGACAATTAGATGTTGAAAGAAAAGATAAATAAACACAATATTACAAAGTTGGTTCACGTAGCAATTCTAGACAAGAGAGATTTAGCTCTTGATAGAAATAAAAAGAACAATCAAATTCATATATGAACCCATTAAAGAATAAAAAAACAATCAAGGAAGGAGAATAAATTGAGAATGATACTAGTCGTAGATTGACGCTCCTCAAAAATTGAGAGTTAAAATCATTCAATAGTTGATACAATAAGCTCCAATGAGTTGTTCTCCAGTTTCTACTATGAGTTTTCTCTCTTAATAGATGTTAGTCACAAAATAATCTATTATGTCTATTTCTATAACTAAACAAAGATATTAAACTAGGATAATTAATCACTGTTTGACCAAGTAACCACTTAATTGTATGCCCTAACACCTATATACACAGGGCGCGTCTACAGTAGGGGCGCCCCTACGTAGGGCCCTGTCTATTCACCGTTGGATGAGAATCTCTATATAAATAGATTATCCACAGATTCCCGTTATTCCCCACAGATTCCCATCCAACGATAATTAAGGCATGACCCTACGTAGGGACGCCCCTACCGTAGCCATCCCCATATACACAATATCATATTCATAAAAATATCATTATATTTTTTTTTTTGTTTTTTTTCCTTTGCATACCAAGCTTTTGCATCGAGGTTAGTAGTGAACTTTACACTGCATGGGAGCACTTCGACAATGTTAATACGATAATATAGGTAGAAAGCATTTAACAATAAGGAATAAGCAATTCATCATAAAATTAATACTCTTGATATGTCTATTATGTAATATGAACATGTTTATTATTGGTTTATTATGCATTTGAGAATCTAGGGCATCACAAAAATATTGACATTATTTACTTGAAATATGTATGTTATATATTTTCTATTTAAAGAAGTAGATTTTTTTCTAAAGGGAAGAGATTTTTTTTTCTTAAATTAACTAATTGCTTCAAGGATAGTGATCTTTTAGAAAAGATCAAAAATAGTATATATAATTGAACTCTTTTGAAGTTTCCTTCTTTTCTCTCTTTTTTTTTAATAAAGTAAGAATTAATATTTGTTTTCTATTATTTGAGATTGTGAAGTATATATTAATGTAAAGAGAGAAATATTTTTAAAATGATAATGTTAGGTAACCCAAGTAGTTTACTAAAACTTTTATATTAATATTTGTGGTAAGTGAATTATCACAAATTAATTGAATTATGACAACTCACTTGATACATGTGTTGGTATTAAAAATTTGACAAACTATTTGAAATATCTAGCATATCCTTTTTAAAAACACATTATAAACGTTAAAAAAAGAAAATTTATTTTTCTGGTATTAATGATGTACACAAGAGACACTAAATGTCTGTTATGAGATCACGAAATATATATTGGATGTCTTGTAGAGATAACTATAAGTTGAAAGAGAGATGAATATTATTCTAAAATTCCCTCGTAGGCATCATACGATAAGAATATATACAAATATATATATATACATACATATACATAATTACGAGAGACCTAGATTCGACAAAATCACCATCCGTAGACTTACTCCTAACACGAGGGGCACAATTAAAGGCCATGTATTAATTTTGCCAAAAAAAAAAAAGTAGAATAAAACGAAAAGCTAGAAGCTAAGAGTAAAAAAAAAAAAAAAAAAAAAAAAAAAAAAAAAAAAAGAAAAAAAAAAAAAATAATTTTTTTTTTTTTTTTTTTTTTTTTTTTGCTGTAAAACAAATATGAAGAAGAAAGTAAAATACGTGTCAAGATGTTGATGTACTTATAAAAGGATAGCTGTCATAAATATGCTTAAGACCAAACTAAAAAATAAAAAAGTAAATAAATGTAAGCAAGTTCTTGGAACTCCCGATACAAATAAGTATATATTATTGCAAAGTTACATAATACATTTACGATGTTGCATAATATAAAGCTAACTACAAGTGTCTTTACTAAACTTAGCATTTTAATACTCTCATTTCAATTTTATTTTTTCAGAAAAGTAAGGCTAGATGACAAAAAATAAAAAGAAAATAGATAAATAAAAACAGAGACAAAATTAGGAAGAATATATATTTATGTATATTCCAGATAAAACAGTAACTCATATATACAGAATCACATATATAAATCATTATATAGAAAGAAAAAAAATTCTAGAAAAAAAAATGTAAGCAGAGCTATGGGAAGCAAGGAGGAGGGACCATTAGTACTAAGTGTCAGTAAACAAAATAGATTGATTCACCACAAAAAACAAAAAGCAAAAAAAAAAAAAAAAACAAAACAAAACAAAACAGGTTGATTTAAAAAAAAAAAGAAAGGGAAAAACATTAGGGGAAAAAAAGCACACAGCTTGAGGAATGTCTCCAATTCCACAGCATATCGCACGACCCAAATCCCGGGTCAATTCCAGAAAAGAAATTTCACTTAAATTAGAAATTCTTTGATTTATTATAAAAATGTGTAAAAAATTTCAATTTTAAAAAACAGTCCATCTTTAGAAAATATTTAGAATTCCAATTGATGAAACTTTCCCATAATTTGTACGCACCATTAAACATAGATTGATTAATAATTTGAAAATACAAACTAAGTTCAAGTCCATACATCATCATCCACATTCAACCATCGATTACTAATATGGTATACATAGAGTTTACAGACATAATTCAAGGTAGTATTCTTAGTTAATACTACTCAATCTACTTAATCCAAAAGCAACAACAAACATCAAACATCAAACTTGAATCCAAGCTTCCAAGTATACCAAGACACGGTTTACTTGAAGAGATAGCCTCCTAATCTTCCTGATCACCGAAATCACAATGGATACTACCTAAAGAGGGAAAGTAGGGAATGAGCATACAATACACAGTAGATAAATAATTATCTCATTTGAAAACTTTTTTATGATGGAGAATTCCTGCATGGTTAGTTTAATCCAAAATAAACTCACAAACCATATATATGTAAAGTTCTAAAATTGGTAATCCATATTATATATGAAAACATAATAATCAAAACAAATTAATTCATCAGCACACGACATAAATCAACCTATACCATGAAGTCACGTCCTCTCATCATGGAAACCAAGGTGTTGGCATTATGTGTGCCACAGAACCTACCTGACACCTAAACTCATACTCGGAGGGGATAACTATGTGTCACCTAAAAAACCTGGAGGGGCAACCGCCTTGCCTACACCTGCTAACCTAGAGGGGCAACCGACACACCTATACCTACCAAAATGGGGAGGTAATCAGAAAAAAATCTCGCGTGGGTTTATGGACTCTACACCGACGGTGGGACCGTAGCGCCGCCTATAAACCCTTGATGCTAATATGATACTCATATATAATCTTATGACACGTGTACTTTGAATTGATGTCTGAAAACAAGTATACAAATAAAACAAGCATACAAAATAGTCATACTTCAATTTTCTAGAAAATCAGGCAGCTTAACGATCCTATTTTAACATACCCAAAAATAACCTGCATTTAGAAAAGTCCTATAACAATGCAATAAATAACATATAATCAAATTTCATCACAGAAGTCCAAAACAAATCAATTTCTACAAAAACCACAATATGGAACATAATATAGTTTTTATACAAAACCAATATAAAATCAAGATTAACTGAGTCTTTACCTCACTAGAATAGCGATACCACTCTGTTAGATGCTCGGGATATTGTTGGACAATTGTTTGGAGGGTCGAGAACTGATTCTAAGCCCTCGATTGCTTGCTTTAGAGGGTTAACTTCTCAATGGAGCCTCAAATTAACAAATAGACATCTCCACTTAATTCCTACCATCCAAAATAGCTAGGTTAGATATATAATTTGATCAATTCAGGTTCGGGCTGAAATCAGAAACCCCGGCATGCAAAAGCGAGACAAATCTTGAGCCGTTCGATCTCGTTTTTCATGCCTGTCACCATACATAGTCAATATATACATCATTCTCCACCATTTCATGAGTACATCACAAATATAATATTGATCTTACAATCAGTAGTCTGATAAAAAAGTCAACTTCAAAACCAAAAGCATAAGATTGCTCAACAATGACAAATTTTAATCTGAGCAAAATGGGGTCATGAAATATATATCTTGTGATTTCTCGTGACGAGACGAATCCAACGAGCCTAAGCTTGTGGCCTGAAACGGTCGGAATCAGCACCGTTGATGAAAAATAGCCGCGGAGGAGATTTGCGTTTTTCCAGCTAACGGAGCTTCTTGCGGCTGCGAAACTCCAGCTGGGGCCTCCGGAACAACGGCGATTCAACGCTGGGTGGCAGGGTGGCCTGACAACAGTGGAAGGGGCAGCGACTTGAGTTGGCTGCAAGCTTCCGTTTGAAGCATTTTTTTTCTTGGTCATGCATTAGAGAGAAAGGCGAGAGGGAGAAGAGAGAGGGAAGGGTCACATGTTCCCATTATATGGGTGTCAATTTTGAACTTAGGTCCCTATCTCAAGAATCTCTCAAATTTAGTTCTCAAAATAATTGCAATTTAGTCCTTACTTCACAAACTTTTGCAATTAAATCTTCTCTCATTTTATTCCCAAAATTTTGCCAAATTACCTGTTTACCAATCTGGGTTTTTACAATACCATGCTTATTATATAGTAGTAAATCTATATATATTCATATATAATATAATATTCTCTTGTAATAATAAAAATAAATTAAAAAAAGGTAAAAACCTTACGGGTGTTACCAGACCCATAACGCAAAAGTTATAAAAGAGTACACTACTGTTACATTTTGGGGTATAATTAACCATTTATTCTGAGCAACAGTTGGTATACTGAAATTTTAAAGTTCGTTATTAATTTTACTGGTGATTAGAAATACATAGGTTTGAGGAAAAGATTAAAGTATGTTGATGAACATTGCAATAAGATTAAAGTATGTTGATGAACATTGCAATAAGATTAAATATCAGAGTAATTTCAATTAGTCAAAAAGAACTTACATTTGCGTTTGTACAGAAATTTGCAACAGTATACTTGGAAAGAGACCCAGGTATGTTAACCATCTCCGGTATGAGCTTTCTCCAGAGTTGCAGGAGAGGCTTCTGAAGGTGGAGGAGGAAGTTAAAAGTGTGCATTCAAGGGTTAGTGACGTGGGAGAACAATCCGAAGAAATTTTGCGACTTATGCGGCATTTGATCAATACGGTGCCTGGACCACTCCCTGAAATTCCCATTCACAATCCTTCTCAGGCTATTTCTTTTTGATATTTTGATTTTCTTTTTCTTTATTTTGATACTTAATGTTGGCAATTAAGAGCATACTTTTGAACAACATAATAAGAAAAATGCGAATATCAGATGTTTTTTTTTTTTCCTTTCGTAATCCAAAAGATGAATGATAAGAGTGACTGTGGATGAATATATGGATAGCATAAAAATATCCAAGTTCTTTGAGAAAACGTCCTAAAATCACATTGTATTTTATAATTTTTTTACGAAATTCATGTGTTTTAAAAATATGTAAAAACTCATTTTAATTTGATTTTTATTACAAAAAATCTTGTAATTTGATTATTTTTAAAATTCGATAACCTCATATCTTCAAAATTAGAAAAAGTGATAGAAATGACAAAATTACTCACGATAGATTTAGATTTGAAATAAATTTAAGAATTGTCTATACTTGTTTTAAAATAACATTTCAATTTTTGAAATGACCTCATAACTGATAAATTAGGTTCCAAACAATAATTTATGTATCTAAATATAAGGTAAAATGTAATATAAATATAAGTTTGCTATCCACTAAACGGTAAATTTTCCATTTTTTAATTAATTTTTATAATTTAGTTTATACGTTAGATTTTGAAATTAGTAAAATTACAAGGTTTTTTATAATAAAAAAAATAAATTTAATAGGACTTTCCTCATATTTCTTAAAACATTGGTGGTTTCATAAAGGAGAGTTGAAATACAAAATCATTTTAGTATGTTTTCTCAATTTCTTAAAATGAGAAGTATGTATAAATAATGGGCTATATGAGAGAGGGTAGTGTGAGTGTAATGCTCCAAGTCCCATATCGGGTATGCTCTGGAAAGATCATGGTTATTTAAGTGATGGTCTATGAGCCCAAAAGTACCTTCAAGCTAGTACTTTTGGGAGAGGTCCAGTGGTATGACAGTAGTATTAGAGATTAGGATAAGTTTGATAATTTGGATCGTGATAAGTCAATCTTATGACGTTTAGAATATCGCAGTAACTAAGTTAAGATCATTTGAGTTTGACTTAATGTCTATTATGGTTTGGAGATTCATTTGAGTTGGTGATTGATTTAAAATTGTATAAGTTTGTTACTTTGGTTCTTTTGAGTATTAAAGTAGGTTAAGCTTGCATTCTTAAATTTTGTTATTGATGGAACATTGAATTTGACCTTCTTAGTTGGTGATCATATATATTACATGGACTTTTGGGATCGTTTAAAGTTGAGTACTCTTATTAGATTTTGATTATTAAGATCTATTAGTTGAATATTGAGGTTTCTAGTTTCTAGTACTTTTGATATTAATTTCCTTTTGTATTTGATTAATGGACCTAAGGTATTGGAATCTTCTTCTTTTATTATTGATATTAGATAGTTATAGAGTTAATGAGTCTTACTTTGGAGTTAATATTAAAATTTTATGAATCTACTTGCTTTCTTATTCTGATTTCTCTTGAGCTGTATCTCAGTGTTTTTGATTCTATTTGAAAAAAAAAATTCTAAGTAAATTATTAGAGAAGAGAAATTATTTGGTTCCTAAGAAATTATGTGGTTATTCTAAGGAGTTGTTAATCTTATATTATCTATGTAAGGGATTTATAGAATAAAGATTACCTAGTTATAGTGTAACACCACTAGGTCTCAACTAAAAGTTCTAGCTTGAAGGTACTTTTGGGCTCACAGACCACCACTTAAATTTACAATCTTTTGGGCTTACAGACTATCACTTAAATTTACAATCTTCTCCTGTTAAGGGTCTAACGTCTTCGTAATGAGCCACATTCACCATGATTCCATTCTGTGGCAGCCTTCCAAGGTCTACACATGTATGGACTGAGTCGGCTCTGATAGCAAATGTAACACCACTGGGTCTCAATTAAAAGTGCTAGCTTGAAGGTACTTTTGGGCTCACGGATTACCACTTAAATACCCAAGATCTTCCCAGAGCATAGACAATGTAGGACTTGGGGCATTACAATAATCCCACAAACAATTTCATAGAATATGCTTGTAGTTTTGAACTCCGAAAATTAGTACAAAAATAATAACCAAAACTGATAGTAGCTCATATAAAAATTATATCTCATTACTCACTAATCAATTTGACGTAAAATTTCATAACAACATTCTTAACATAGTATTTTACCATAAAAAATTAAAAGAAATCATAAAATACGCATAGAAATAATATTTATGTATTTTTAGAGTTTAAACACATACTCTGTTAATTTCGTTTGTTTTCTAACTAACACGTACAAAACGATTTATTTCTCCTACTACAAAAATATTTTAATGCTGAAACTTTTAAGAGACATATTAGACATACAGAAACATAACTAGAAATTTTTATTGGCTTAAAAAGTAACGTTAACTAATTATTCATAATTTATAACCATCCTCTTACAAAACTGTCAGCACCAAATCACAACAGTACACAAAAAATGTAAAAAATTATAAACAATAATCCATTAAGAAACACTACCTATAAAACATACCCTACAAATATTAGATCATGGAGAGCTCTATAAAAATAATATAAAATTTGAAATCATAGAAAAGTCTTTATTGACAGATTTTCAGCACACTGACAATGTGTAATCAAAAATTTATTATTATTTAATTAAAATACTATTGTTTCCGAATATTTTTGAGACTAAATATTTTTTAAACATTTGACTGACTAGAATTAGTGCCTATTAAAATTTAAAAAAAAAATTGCCTAATTGACTGACTAGAATATTTTTTAAGCATATATGAACAGTGAAAGAATGATTTTGAATCCAAGAAGAATTGATATTTTTGTGGTCAATAGGTTTACATGATAAACACTTTAATTTGACTTTATTATAATTGCTAAGATGGATATTATATATTGTGATATATATGTAGGACCTAAAGATGTGTGTTACAAATTATCATTACATTTTTTTTAATTTATTTTTTTATTAAAAAGTGCCTATTTGACAAGTATTAAACTAGCATTTATATAGATGATTACAAGCTATTATATATTGAAATAGCTTAATTAAATATTTAGATTAACGTGTATAAATATCTCCTATAATATATAGTTAATTTATACTTTAGTTTTGCAACTCGAATTTACTAACCGATCTATACATTACAGCTAAGACTCCCACCGATTGAAACTTCCACCATCTCATCTCACCAAAGTAGAAAAGAGATATATATATATATATATTTATACACAGCATCTCTTAATTGAACACAACCTCATCTACTTTATTTTTCATCACCGAACCCCGCACCAAAATTTTCTTTATCTATATACTAGTAATACCACTATAATCCCTTGGGTAAAGCAATCATTTACATCACAAGTAAGTTATTTACCTTTGGTTTTGTCCTTTTGCATATATAAGCATGTATATATGTAGTATACTTCCCGAGAACTATTTCGTTTTATGAACTAGAGAATAAAGAATAGTAGAGAAATAGTTACAATATCCTGAACTAAAGTATTTGCAATTATAAGTAATTATTGTTTCTTTTTCGTGCTTTTAGTTATGTGTATAAACATTTAAGATGTTTGCTAGCAAATAAAATGGAATTGTTAATTTACTTTACTAGGGATTACAACATACTATATCTTGTTTGAATAAAGTTTTCTTATATCATATTTTAAACTGGTGAATGCTTATAAGTTTGGAGGATTTGACCTCTTTGAGTTATAGACATGAGGACCAGAGAGTTTTTATTATGATTCCTTTAATAATAATATATATCTCTTAAGTTTTAGATATAGTTAATTAAGGATTACTTGTCTTAAGGATTATTTCTATCATATGTGTTTGTTATTCACATGAATAATACTAACAATACTATTAAGACACTATTACGAAGATGGTAATACCTTAGGTAATTAAGAGTAATTTCAAGATGATTCACGTTGTGGATGAATATCTTACTTGTATTAATTTATATAACTACAATGACAAACAAATTTATTTTCATGTTTATGTGCTCAGAGAGTTGAGGAATGTGAAACTGAAATCATAACCTAAGTTAACATGTTATCGAAGATCTTGATATTTATTTCTTGATAAGATGAATTAATTGGGAATGGGATGATATTATTAGGACCCAAAAACATCGAGCTTCTTGGAAGATAGAGAAATCTATTTTTCACTTCTTTCCTTTAAAGAATTAAGGTAAGTGAAAATTCCACTCTAGTATCACAAGGACATATGTATATAATTGTATTTGTAATGAGATATGTATAGTTGAAAATTGTTCATATCATTCTCATAAGGCATACCATGTTTTTAAGGACAAAATATTTATTTACAAGTTATGATTTTAATAAAGAATCTTGTAGCCTAAAGATTGTCTAAATTTAAAGATGGGTGTAGTTCTTATCTTGCTGATCTAGTAGGTAAATGTAGTGAAATCCCTGAGGTTAAATCCAAGACAGGGTAGTAGGTAAATGTAGTGAAATCCCTGAGGTTAAATCCAAGACAGGGTATGCCAAATAAGAGGGAGGTGAAATCCCTTGAGGTTAATTCCAAGACAGGATAAGCCTCAAATGATATTTATTAAGAGGATACCTGCTATATCACTGAATTAGGAAATATACTAAGGAGGAGGTCCAATCATGATTTAAAGGTTAATATTTTCTTAGAAGATTAAGAGTACAATGATTAATTAAATTTTATGCATAAATTGTTCATAAGCATTCAAAGATTTTTATTTACTGGGCCTTTGCTCATTTAGTTCTTGTGATGCAGATGATCAGAACTAGGAATAATGTTGACTGAGTTGTTTCCACTTCAGTGCTGTTTATATGCCAGTTTTGAACTGAAGAAAAATTTTTTGAGAACCTTATATATATTTTTACTACGTATGTGTACATAGTGATCCTGTAGGAGTTATAAATAGTACTAGAAATATGTTTTGTATTGTATAAAATATATATATTACTGCAGTGTCAAATAGGTATATCATAGACGTTTTCAGAACCAAACAGAAAGGTTCAAAATCATCCTCTAATTTCCATTTTTGCCAGGTTAATTAAAGCAAGATAACACTATTTAGTTTTCCTGTGTACAAGTGAACGTACTCTTACATAGAGTAGCTAGGAGGTATTACAGTTGTGGTGTCAAAGCAAAGGTTACAACGTTTATGTAGACAACCAGATTAAAGGCATATGAGTATATATTGGAATGGCGACTCGATCAATGTGTATGTTTATTTGTTTATCTGATTAATTTTCTTATTTGTGCATAAATAATTGTTGCATATGTCTATTATTGGCTGATGATGGAATAAGCTCTAAAAAGGGCACTACACAGGATTAATGGCTCCTAAAAGGAAGGCTAGGGCTCAACCTGAAGAAGAAAGACCACAAGAGGGACAAAGACCCCGATTAGAGCAGGATTTGGTTCACATGGTTGAAAACCTGACAAATTTAATTTGGGAACAGGTGAGGATGTATAATGAACAGATAGAACAGATGAGGCTCCTGTTCGAGAGAAATCAAAACAAAACCACCACCTCCAGTGATTCCTCCAAGACAAGAAAATTCTGAGCCAATCTATGAGAGATTCAGTAAACATCATTCTATATATTTTGTAGGTGGAGCTAATCCATACATAGCAGAGGAGTGGATAAAATTCTTGAAAATTATCTTTGAGCATATGAGACTCAGTAATGAGAACAAAGTGTTACATACTATATATATGCTGAAAATGGAAGCTCGTAAATGGTGGGAAGCTATTAGATTGATGTCAGCTGCCCAAAATCTGACGTGGGGTACATTTAAAGAGCTATTCTACCAAAAATATTTCAATGACACTGCAAAGGCAACAAAGGTTGAGGAATTCCTTCATCTGCGTCAAAAAAATAAACCTGTTGGGGAATACATCAGAAAATATAAGGAACTATCTCAGTTTGTCCCTCGGATAAGAAATGATAATAAGGAGAAAGTTGAGTACTTCCTGAGGAGTTTGAGGGGAGACATTTCCAGAGATGTAGTTGTAGCAAGGGTTACAGAATTTAGTGAGGTGATTGGTATGTCTCTCAAAGTAGAACAAGCTCAACTTAAGATACTGAATGAGAAGAAAGCAGCTTTTGTGGCTAGAGATGGAAAATGGAGACAGGGAGATCAGAAGAAAAATGAACAGAGATCAGGAAATTCAAAACGACCTAAAATAGAACAAGGTACCACCTCAACTAGACCCACTTGTACTAAGTGTGGAAAGTCTCATATTGGTGAATATTTCAAGGGTACCAATCAGTAGTTCAAGTGTCACAAGGTTGGTCACTATTCTAAGGGTTGTCCCACACTTCAGCAAGGAGACCAGAAGAAAGTTCAAGGGCGAGTGTATGCAATAACTGCACAACAGGTAGAATATGATCCATCTGTTGTAGAAGGTAAGATCTTAATTTCTGATATTCTTTCTAATATATTGATAGATTCTGGTGCAACAATTCATTTACATCTAATACATTTGTGAGAAAATTGGGTACAACACCTGAGTGCCTAGAAGTGAATTATAGTGTAGCAATTCCATCTAGGGATGAAATCAATTCGAATCAGATGTTAAGGGCATACCAGATTTCAATTGATGGGAGAAGATTGTATGCTGATTTTATCATATTAAATATTCAAGATTTTGATGTAATATTGGGTATTGATTGGTTGACAAAGTATCACGCTATCATTGACTATAATCAGAAGCAAGTAAAGTTTTAGCCACTAGGGGAGGAGCAATTTGTGTTCTATGGTATTCCAAGAAAAAGAAAGCTACAAGTAATTTCTACTATAAAAGCTAGGAGAATGTTAAATAAAGGTTGTATTGGGTACTTGGCTAGTGTGTTTGATACTACAGCAGAACATAAGCTAATGCCTGACGATGTTTCTATGGTTTAAGAATTTTTAGAGATATTCCTAGAAGATTTACTAGGGTTACCACCTGAAAGAGAAATTGAGTTTGTTATTAATCTTTTACCTGGGACAACTCCTATTTCGAAAGCACTATACAAAATGGCCTTAACTGAATCAAAAGAGTTGAAGTTGAAGTTGCAGTTGCAAGATCTACTAGACAAAAGGTTTATACGTCCTAGTTATTCACTGTGGGGTGCTCCAGTGTTGTTTGTAAAAAAGAAAGATGGTACCACAGGCTATGCATAGATTACAGAGAATTGAACAAAGTAACGATCAAGAATAAGTATCCATTACTGAGAATTGATGATTTATTTGATCAACTACAGGGAGCCTCGGTATTTTTGAAGATTAACTTGAGATCAAGATATCATCAGTTGAAGATTAAGGATGGGGATGTACAGAAAACAGCCTTTCGAAGTAGGTATGGTCATTATGAGTTCCTAGTGATGCCTTTTGGATTAACAAATGCACCAGCTGCTTTTATGGATCTAATGAACAGAGTTTTCAAGGAGTTTCTTGATAAGTTTATTATTGTATTTATTGATGATATCTTAGTTTATTCAAAGTCAGATGAGGAATATAAAGAACATTTAAAGGCTGGTTTACGGATTTTGAAGGAAAGGAAACTATACACCAAATTCAAGAAATGTGAATTTTGGTTAGAACAAGTTACATTTTTAGGGCATATGGCATCCAAGAATGGAATTTTGGTGGACCCAGAAAAGGTGGAAGCAGTAAATAACTGGCCTAGACCAACTAATGTGTCAGAAGTTAGAAGCTTCTTAGGATTGGCTGGTTATTATAGGCGATTTGTTGAGGGATTTTCAAGAATAGCTACTCCATTGATAATGTTAACAAGAAAGAATAATAAATTCCAATGGTCAGACACTTGTGAAGATAGTTTTTAGACCTTAAAGTAAAAGTTCACTACAGCTCCTGTGCTTACCATGCCATCAGGATCTGGAGGATTCATTGTATACAGTGATACTTCTAAAAATTATTTGGGTTGTGTGCTGATGCATAATGGAAAGGTAATAGCTTACGCATCTCGACATCGTAAAGAATATGAAAAAAAATATCCAACTCATGATTTAGAGCTTGCTGCTGTTGTCTTTGCACTAAAGATTTCGAGACATTATTTATATGGAGGGAAGTGTAAATTATATACAGATCATAAAAGCCTTAAATATTCTCACCCAAAAAGAGTTGAATATGAGGCAGCGGAGATGATTAGAACTAGTGAAAGACTATGACTATATAATTAATTATCATCTTGGCAAGGTGAATGTGGTAGCTGATGCTTTGAGCAGAAAATCTATTGCTACAGTTTTTGATGAGCAAAAACTAATTTTAAGAGATCCACAAAGAATAGAAAGAGAGATCATTCCTATCAGAGATGTAACAGTCATGTTATCTGCCCTTATGTTACAACCTACACTTTTGAGAAGAATTAGAGAAAGCCAACAAGAAGATTCTTACTTGGCTCAGTTAAAGAAAGAGATGGAGGAAGGAAAAGGAACATAATTTTCGATTTTAAAGGATGGAACCTTAAAGTTTAAGGGATAATTGTATGTACCTGATAAAGATAAGATCAAGAAAGAGTTATTAGCAGAGGCTCATTGCACTCCTTATTCTATTGACCCTAGAAGCACCAAAATATATCGAGATCTGAAGCAATATTATTGGTGGCCTAATATGAAAAAGAATGTAGCTGAATTTGTTGCTCAATGTCTGATTTGCCAACAGATCAAAGCTGAACATCAACGACCAACTAGATTACTAGAACCTTTACCGATTCCAGAATAAAAATGGGAGAAGATCACAATGGACTTTGTTCTTGGTTTTCCTAGATTACAATAAGGGCTTAATTTTATATAGGTGATTGTGAACAGAATAACGAAGTTAGCTCATTTTCTTCCAGTAAAGTCAACCTATAATATGGATCAGTACGCTCGATTGTATACACAGAAAATTATTAGACTTCACGGGGTACCTGTATCTATCATTTCTGATAGAGATCCTAAGTTCACTTCTATTTTCTGGAAAAGTCTACATACTGTTTTGGGAACTAAGTCAGCATTTAGCACAGCTAATCATCTATGGATCGATGGACAATCAGAAAGGGTAATTCAAATCTTGGAGGATTTACTCTGAGCTTATGTACTAGATTTTCAAGGAAACTGGGATAAGTATCTAGCTCTGTTGGAGTTTACTTACAATAACAGCTATCAAGCAACGATTGAAATGGCTCCTTATTAAGCTTTATATAGAAAAAAATGCAGGTCCCCTATCCACTGGGATGAAGTTGGGGAAAGAAAACTGCTTGGTCCAAAACTTGTGCAGCAAACAATAGAGATCGTGGAAAAGATTTGTGAAAGAAAGAAGATAGTTCAAGATAGATAAAAGAAGTACGCAGATAAGAGAAGAAGGGATGTGGAATTCGATGTTAGTGATCGAGTTTTCTTGAAAGTTTCTCTAATGAAAGGTGTAATGAAGTTTGGCAAGAAAGGAAAGCTAAGCCCAGGGTATGTTGGACCGTTTGAAATTCTAGGAAGGATTGGGAGTAAAGCCTAAAGATTAGTACTACCACCATCATTATTGGGGGTACATAATGTTTTTCATATTTCAATATTGAGTATTCCAAATCCTTCTCGTATTTTAAGCCACAGGCTTTTGGAATTGAGCCAAGATTTGACATACGAGGAGAAGCTAGTTCAAATCCTTGAAAAAAAGGTGAAAGAAATGTGAAACGAGAAAATCCTATTGATGAAAGTACAGTGGAGGAATCAGTCAATAGAAGAATCTACATGGGTACTGAAAAAAGAAATAAGAGCCAAATATCCATAATTATTTGGTAAGCTAAATTTCGAGGACAAAATTTTATAAGGAGGGGAGAATTGTAGTGCCCAAATTCTCACAAGTATATTTTTGCCAATAATAAATATACTTGCATATCATCTTAGCATATCTATATTTATTTTAAGACATAAGTGCTGAATTAGTGTGTATTAAAATTAAAAAAAATTGTCTAATTGACTGACTAGACTCTTTTTCAAGCATGTATGAACAGTCAAAGTGTGATATCTTAAATTCCCAAAACGACACCCAGTTCCTCACAAAATTAAAGAGCTAATATTAACATGATTGCATAATATTTTTTTTATATATATTAATGCATTTTGGGCGTATAATTTTGGGTACTTGTTTTAGTACATAGGTTATTTTTATAATCTTTATTTTAGTACACAGAGGGGATTCTTTGGGGCTCGAGACCTCCATATAGCTTATGACATCTTATATGTTCTCTGAGTGGCTCAGTATGCGATTCACGGTCTTATTAGGCAGTACAATATACATATAGATCCCAATCATATGATTATCTGTTTCATGTTATATGCACTCTACATCTGCATATGTTACTTACTGAGTTTTATACTCACAAATATTCTTACATTGTAGAAGGTACTGTTGATGGGTGAGTTCGGAGGAGGAGCGCCTACTTTCTGACCGTGGCTTGTGTATATGAGCATTTTGACGCTGTAGTTTTCTGACCGAAGATTTTGTATTTATTTTGAGTGTGTGTGTGTGTATTATGTATATCTTATGAGAGGCCCATTTTATGTATATGTATATACTATACTATGGTAATTACAAGTAGAGTTTTCTTTTTTCTTTTAGAATGTTTAAAAAGTTTTAATTTTCCCCTATTTTATCAGTTCTAAGTCGAGTAGCATCTCCTCATTTCATTAAATATTTATACAAATATTCTTACATATGTGCGTGGAATCGGGGGATGTCACAGTTGGTATCAAAGCTTATGGTTTAAAATGATTCTGAAGACCGTTTGTGTACACACGTCAGGAAGGAAAGGAAGCCTCACTCCTCTGTGAGTTTTTTATATGCATTTTGACATCTGTTACAAATTTTTTTTCAATTGCATTCATATTCTGGTAATGAATATTATCGGCTATAATTTGAGCTATGGATTCTGGGTGTCAGGATATCAGTATGGTGACTATTCGGGATAAAGATAATTTCAAGAGGAGTGCATCTTCTTCACATGGTGGTAATCAGGTTGAACAGTTGGCTTCTTTGATATAAAATATTTTGGAGCAACATACGAGATAAGAAAATCAACCTAACCCTCCACCACCACCACCACCACCGCCACCTCAACATAGGCAGGATGCTAGTGAAAGTGCTAGAGAAAGATTTAGGAAACTCCAGCCTCCGACATTTGATGGTGTGGTTGATCCAATTCAGGCAGAGCAGTGGATTAGGAGCATTGAGCGTATGCTGGCTTACGCCAAAGTTCCTGATGTATATAAAGTCCCATGTGCTAGTTTTATGCTAAGACATCACGCTGAGTACTGGTGGGACACCATGAGTACTATTCATGATGTCACTACTATGACTTGGGAGCGGTTTAGAGAGTTGTTTTACGAGAAGTACTTTACAGACACTATGAGAGCTAGTAGAAGGGTAGAGTTTGCAAATCTGAAACAGGGAGAGATGTTTGTTGCTGAATATATCTGCAAGTTTAACGAGGTATCACGATATGCACCTCATATAGTTGCCACCAATGAGCTCAAGGTAGATCATTTTATGCAAGGCTTGAGGAAGACTATTGTCAGGGATTTGAAATCAGGTGGAATTCGAGGTGTACCATTTGCTCTGATAGCAGACATGGCACTGGATGCTGAGCAAACAGAAAAAGATGTTTTGGATGAAGAAAAATTTAGGAGAGAAAGACAGGCTTGAGAGATGCAAAGGGGTTTTAGACCTAGTTTTTAGGGAAATGAAGGAGGACAGATTCAAATTCAACGTCCTCAGGATATGAAGAGGAAGGAAGCTCCAGCTCAACAGACCAGATCTGATCAGGATAAGCGTCCCAGAACTGACCAATGGACTACCACTACTACTATACCAACATGCCCATCATGTGGGAAGAATCATTCTGGAGAATGTCGTAAGGGTGCAAGGTTATGCTACAAATATGGTAAAAGTGGTCATTTTATTAAGAATTGTCCTAAAATAAAAAACGATCGGAAGAGACTTGGTGGTAGGCTATATGCTAGGATTGAGACAGAGACAGATACTAAACTTGAAACTGAGGCAGATCCATCTATTATCACAGGTGAGATATTTATTTATGGCATCATAACTCATGCATTAATAGATTCCAGATCCACGCATTCACATGCATCATTAACATTTGTGAGGAAATTGGGTCGTCCTGTAGATGAGATGTACTCCATTTGGTGCCACACTTTCCTCTAAAGAGGTTATGTATTCAGACAAAATTTTGAGAGCTTGTCCTGTTGTAGTGGATGATAGAGAATTATTTTCGGACTTGATTGTGCTTGATATGAATGATTATGAGATTATTTTGGGTATGGATAGGCTATCAAAGTATTGTGCTAAGATTGATCGTAAAAAGAGGATTGTGATATTTTATCCTCCAGATGCTGATCAATTTATACTTGCGGGTACTCAAACTAAAGCAAAGTTTCCTTTGATATCAGCTATGAAAGCTCAGAAATTGTTAGAAAAAGGTTGTACAGGATATTTGGCCAGTATTGTTGATACATCTGTTAAGCAGAAATTGAGACCAGAAGATGTGCCAGTTGTGCAGGATTTCCTAGATATGTGTTAAGAGGATTTGCCAAGTTTGCCACCTATACGAAAAATTGGCTTTGCTATTAATTTGGTATCAGGTACTGCACCTATTTCTAAGACACTTTATAGGATGGCACCAGTAGAGTTGAAGGAATTAAAGACACAATTACAGGAATTTCTAGACAAAGGATTTACACGTCCAAGCTTTTCACCATAGGGTGCACCAGTTTTGTTTGTGAAAAAGAAAGATGGCACTATGCGATTATGCATTGACTACAGAGAACTTAACAAAGTGACTATTAAAAACAAGTATTTCCTACCACGCATCAATGATTTGTTTGATCAACTACAGGGTGCTTCCATGTTTTCAAAGCTTGATTTGAGGTCTGGTTACCATCGGTTAAGAGTCAGAGAGGAAGATATTCTGAAGACTGCCTTTAGACCTCGATATGGCCATTATGAGTTTCTGGTGGTGCCATTTGGTCTGACCAATGCTCCACCAGCATTTATGGACCTGATGAATAGAATATTAAAGGAATTCCTTAATAAGTTTGTTATTGTGTTCATCGATGACATTTTAGTATACTCATGATCTAGAGAGGAGCATAAAGAACATTTGAGAATCACCCTTCAAATATTGAAAGAGGAGGAGTTATATGCTAAATTCAAGAAATGTGAGTTCTAATTAGAAAAAGTATCATTCATTGGTCACATTATTTCTCAAGATGGGATTTCTATTGATCCAGCCAAGGTTGAGGCTGTTAAAAATTGGTATAGACCTACTAACGTAACAGAAGTCAGGAGTTTTCTAGGTTTGGCTGGTTATTACAGAAGGTTTGTTGAAGGATTCTCTAAGATAGCCATGCCGCTTATACAGTTGACCAGGAAGAGTGACAAGTTTATATGGACTGATGAGTGTAAGAAGAGTTTTCAAAAATTGAAGTAGAGATTAATTTCAGCACCAGTCCTAACTATACCTTTTGGTATAGAAGGATTTGTAATTTATAGTGATGCTTCAAAACGAGGTCTCGGATGTGTTCTCATGTAAAATGGGAAGGTTATTGCTTATACTTCTAGACAATTGAAGGATTATGAGCATAATTATCCCACACATGATTTAGAACTGGCAGCAGTGGTATTTGCATTGAAGATTTGGCGACATTATTTATATGGTATTTATTGTCAAAATTTTCACTGATCATAAAAGTTTGAAATATTTATTTATTCAGAAGGAATTAAATATGAGACAACGATGTTGGTTGAAATTGGTAAAAGATTATAATTGTGACATCAGTTATCATCCCGGGAAAGCCAATGTTGCTGCGGATGCACTCAGTAAAAAATCATCTAGTAGTTTGGCAGCTTTACACGAGTTGGAGAACTCCAACCTTTACAGCGAGATTTATATAGATCTGGTATCGAGCTAATAACTGGTAAATTATCTGCTATGACGTTACAATCTACCCTATTAGACAAGATTATACAGTACCAGAAGGAAGATCCTGAGTTGATTGGATATAAAGAATTAGTAGAGTCGGGAAAAAAGTCAGATTTCAGTATTTCTGCTGAAGGAGTTATCAGATTTCAAGGTAGACTATGCGTACCAGATGACAGAAATATCACGGAAGAAATTCTAGTAGAAGTACATAATACACCATATTCAGTCCATCGAGATACTACTAAAATGTAAAATGATTTGAAGAGTCTTTACTGGTGGGCAGGAATAAAAAAGGATATTTTCCAGTTTGTGGAACGTTGCTCAACATGTCAGCAGATTAAGGCTGAGCATAAAAGACCAGTAGGAGAGTTACAACCACTTCAGTTACCTGAGTGGAAATAGGAGGAGATCGCCATAGATTTTGTAGTTGGATTACCAAAGACAGTATCTCGTCAGGATGCAGTTTGGGTTATAGTCGATAGACACACTGAGGTAGCTCACTTTATTCCGATTTTCATGACTTACTCTATGGATAAACTTGCAGCATTGTACATTAAAGAGATTGTTAGGCTTCATAGAATTCTAGTTTCTATAATCCAAGATAGAGACGCCAGATTTACTTCAAAATTCTGGGAGAGTATACAACGGGAAGGAACTAAATTAAAATTTAGTATTGCATTCCATCCTCAGACAGATGGTCAGGTTGAGAGAACTATTCAGATCTTGGAAGACATGCTTAGAGCTTGTGTTATAGACTTCCAAGGACCATGGAATAACCACTTACTACTGAGTGAGTTCTCCTATAATAACAGCTTTCAAGCTACGATTGGTGTTGCAACTTATGAGATGTTGTATGATAGAAAGTGCAAATCTCCGGTTCACTGGGATGAGATTGGAGAGCGATGTTATTTGGGTCCCGATATTGTTAGAGATACGGTTGAGATAGTCGAGAAGATCAGAAAACGTATGATAGTAGCTCAAAGTAGACAAAAATTTTATGCAGATTCTGAACATCGACCTTTACATTTTTCTATTGGTGATCAGGTATTTCTCAAAGTTGCTCCTATGAAAGGTGTTATGAGATTTGGAAAGAAAGGAAAGTTAAGTCCAAGATTTATAGGTCTATATGAGATTCTCGAGAAAATGAGAAATGTCGCCTATGGGCTTGCATTGCCCCCAAAATTATTAGGTTTGCATAACATCTTCCATATTTCTATGCTGAGAAAGTATGTATCAGACCCATCTCATACCCTTAGCTAAGAGCCGCTTGAAATAGATCCACAATTAACCTACGAGGAATGTCCAGTACAGATTTTAGACAGAAAAGAGAAAGAACTAAGAAATAAAAAGACTTCTTTAGTGAAAGTTCTGTGGCAAAACCATCTTGTGGAGAAGGCTACATAGGAACGAAAAGATGAAATGAGAAACCAGCCTCCAGAGTTATTCGGTAAGCAAATTTAGATGATGAAATTTTTATTAGGAGGAGAGGATTGTGATATCTTGAATTCCGAAACGACACCCAGTTCTTCACATAATTAAAGAGCTAATAATAACATGATTGCATAATATTTTCTTTTATATATACTAATACATTTTGAGCGTATAATTTTGGGTACTTGTTTAAGTATATAGGTTATTTTTATAGGGCACCAATCCAGTAGGTATTTTTTTTTTAACCTATGCATAGGTATCAATTGGGCCAATGAAAAAAATTTTTGCACATTTTTTTATATTAAAAAGTAGGAGAGAGAAAAAGCATTAATAATGCACGTCTTTTCATGTATCTCGTTTTAGCCATTAGATCATTGTTAAATGATGATCCAATGGCTAGAAAAAAAAATACCTACACATAGGTAAAAAAAAAAAAGAAATAACTACCGGATTGGCAACCATTTTTATAATCTTTGTTTGTGGTAATTTTACAGTGAAATACTCAAAACCTACTCATTGGTACTAATTCGACGTGTCTTAAATTAATTTGATAACATTATAAATTATTTATTGCCATCCACTAGAATTATTTAATTTTGTTAGCATGATTAAAATTTGTCATTTCATGATATATAAAAAAATTATATATATTTAGCTAGCTATCTCAATTGATAGATATAATTTTGTTTTATTTTACTTATAGTGACAAATTCTAAGTATCCTATTTCATTTTAATAATTTTGAACCACGTAATTTTAAGTAGATTTTATTATTTCGCTGTATCGTTAGGCATATATTTTATATACATTTTATATTTTGAGTTATGAATGTACAAGTACTTGTATTAGTAAATTGTCTTTATATTTTAAAAATAATAATAATAGTATTAATAATAATGAATAAAGTAATTTACTACCGACTATTTTAAGTCGGCAATGTTATATAGGATTTAAGCTATCTATATATATTAAAAAGGCATAGTTTTCCTAGAGCCTTCCACGGAGACTTTTCTCCTCTCTACTCAACTTTCTCTATCTTTCCCTCCTAAACAAATTTATACAACTCATAAATATGTTTCCTTGATCAATTTTATTTCAAAACAATCTGTCAAGTTTTGAAGATTGTGCTCTTTTCGGTTTTCTAGGAAGTTGAAGGTACGTTTTGTATTATTAGTTGTATTTATTACTATTTGTAGTTGTTGTGAGGTTTATGACCATTTCTAGATCTATAGTACACATATTGGATTTTAAATATTGTAATTATCTAGGCCATGTGGTTTTGCACTTTTTCATGTTCATTTATATTTTTAACTTTTTTAGCTTAATGACTATTGCTTCAGACTTAGGAATTCTAGTTTAGGAATGATGAATTTGCCTATATATGTGTACGTTATTATGATAATACAAATTAAATAATGCTTTAATTTCTAGTAGGCTATTATTATAGTCATATTTGAGTCTTGATATCAGATTTCTAGGTTGGGATGAATTACTATGCACAAGCTACATGTGTGTGTATATGTATACTATTTTAGTTCGTAATTAATTCTTTCGAGTTACAAATTATGTGCTAAGGTTTACAAATATTTAATTTCTAGTTATATTAATTAATCTTGTGACCTTTTTTACCCTTTGTTTTTGGTAACTATTAAGACGAATTCAATTACGGTACTTAATTGATAATTGGCTAAAGGTACACATTTATTAAAAAAAAAGAGTAAATTCTAGGAATTTATTATTTTGTTCTAACTTTTATGCTTGATTTAGTCTTGTTTGTTCTTGTATCATTGGTTGGTGTTTTAAATTTTTATGCATGAAATAAGATAAAATGCCAATACACATTCAAGAAAATTTAGTATTTTTTTTAGTAATACACGTGTAGTGATCAAACATATACGGCATTGGCTAATATTAGGATATGTCAATTATACCGTGAGCAAGGAGTATTTCACAAGAGATCACTTTAAAGCTTGAAATCAAGGTAAGTAATTGTAATATCCCCTGATTCCACACACGTACGTAAGAGATATTCGTAAAGTTCTTTAGTGAGATCGGGAGACACTACTCTACTTAAAACTGGTAAATAGGAGAAAATTAAAACTTTTTACACTTTCTTGAAGAAAAAGGGAAACTCTACTCATAATTATACATACTTCATTGCATACGTGTATACACCCTAGCAAAGTGGGCCTCTCATAAAATATACATAATATTCACACATTTAAAACAGATACAAAATTCTTAGTCAGGAAACCACAGCGTCAAAATGCTCATACACACAAACCGCGGTTGGAAAGTTGGCACTCCTCCTCCAATTTCAAACATCAGCAGTACCCCCTGCAATGTAAGAATATGGGTGAGTATGAAACTCAGTAAGTAACGTATGCTTATATAGAGTGCATACGACAGAGAATAGATAATCACATGATTGGGATTCCTGTATATATTGTATTGCCTAACAAGACTGTGAATCGCATACTGAGCCACTTAGAGAGCATATAACATATCATGAGCAATATGGAGGTCTCGAGCCCCAAAAAATCCCCTTTGTGTACAGCAGAGGTCCACCCAATACTGCCGTCAGAGTGTTCCCGAAGGAACCATAGTGTCCTCGAAGGAACTATAGTGTCCTCGAAGGAACCATATCACATATTTGGGCGCTGGCCCGCCACACCCTATTCACCAATACTCGTCAGGCAATATAAATACACCACATGTTCATGTCTCATGTAAAGCATAATGATAGATACGTATGTACACATATGCACAAATTCCACATTCACATATTCCACATTCACAGATTTCACAGATTCACAGAAACAGAGAATTTCTTACATTGCAGGTGTGACATTACTTATCATGTATCCGACAGAATAGATAGTGAAAAGGGTCAGTATCTTCTGTGGTAAGGTGTGTGGAAGACCTGATATCAATTTCATTACTAGAATGATTACTACAATGTAAAATGCTTAAAGAAAGCAACCACAAGCATAAATCACCACTTTCACAAAAGCAGGAAATCTAATCACAAAATGAACCAAAATGGCACATACTTTCATATAAACTAGTCTATTTGCTTCTAAATGGTACCATTTGGTTTTAAAAATATTTGGACAACACCTCCCCTATTTTTAGGACATCTCTACATGATTAAAATCATGGTTTAAGACCTATAATAACAATCAACAATCCAATTCCTATATATACAACTCAAAGAGGATCATTTAGAGCAACCAAAGTGTACTTGAATTCCTTTCAATTTGGACAAAGTTTAAAACTAATTTTACACTTGTGTGTCATCATAACCGGCCATCAAATGAGTGAAATAAATAACAGAATCCATAAAATATACACTCCAAGTTTAAAAAAATTAGATTAAAAATAGAAAAATATAATCTACTACATATGAAATCACTTAAATCCATAACTAGCACACTTTAGGACTTTAAGTCTAACTTTAATCCTCCACTTAAATTCTATTCTTCAGGAAATGTATAAGGTTTCCTAGGACCTCTATTAATCAAATAAAAGCTTTAATTTAAGAGTTAAAGCAAAAGAAATAAATTACCAATTCTAAATTCCATAAAAAGCTCACCTTGACTAGTTTGAACTTTTGTTGAAGCTCTTGCCTTTTATTTCCACAAAATTGATTTCCAAAACTTTGAAATTGATTTTAGGACTTAGGAGGAACTAGAGGAATCATTATTTAAAGTTGTATCAAGTGGATAATTGAAATAAGAAAACAAAATCTAGGAAGGAGAACCAGTGGAATTACCTTGACTAGTTTAGACCTATCTTGCTTACTTGAGCTCCAAATTGAGTTCTACCACTTGGAAACTCTTGGAAATGGGTAAGGGGAGCTGAGAGAAGTCTAAAAATTGAGTGAGAGAGGTTCAGGTCGTGGCTGGAGAGAAAGGAGAAGAAAATGACCAGATTTGGTCCAAAAGTGATACTTAATGACTAAGAAATGGCATAACTTAAGTTCTAAGGGATATTTTGGGAATTTTGTACCTTACTTTCCATGTGTCCAGCTCTAAAACATTCTTAGTACACTCACCACATTGCTGGTCCATCCTATGCACCCAAGTATAGACCAAAATGGTAAAACCTAGCTTAGAAGGTGAAAACTAGTCATATTTTGACCTATAATCCCATATGGCCAATCTTATTGTAATCTAATGGAACCTAGCCCCCATAACCAGTCATTAAACATAAAAATAAGTCAATTAGACTCCAACTAATAATGTAAACAAAGTATCAATGCCTAATTATTAGAGTGCATAAAGATGACATTACACGATTAAGCTAAATCTAAGCTAGCTTAGTGTAACTAAACACCAATTTGTGTCCTAAACGCCACCTCGTGCTTACCTGGGGCCGACAAATAAAATGCTATAAATGAGTCTTAAACATCGAATTAAAGTTATTTGACGTATTAAATGCATAGTGAATTTGGCTCCGAAAAGCGTGAAAAATACATTTTATTGAAAAATTACTATTTGACCAAGTTATCAACAGACATGATTTTAGTGCATGTTCATATAGTATTACTATTCATAAATGTATTCTTTGTTCTTTTTACAAACCATGCTCTCTCTCTGAGGGTACTGAGCCTTTACACTGCATGGGAGCACTTCCACAAACATTAGTACAATAATACAGATCATTTAATAATCAAAATGAGTAATTTACCATGAAATTGATACTAGTTGTTTGATAGGTTTATTATACAATATGAGTATGTTTATTATTAGCTTATTATGCACGTGAAAATCTTAGGTATCATAGTAATGTCACACCTACAATGTAAGAAATTCTCTGTTTCTATGAATCTGTAGTATCTGTGAATGTAGAATTTATGCATAGGCGTACATATGTATTTGTCATTATGCTTTACATGAGACATGAACACGTGGTGTATTTATATTACCTGACCAGTATTGGTGAATAGGGTGTGACGAGCCAGCACCCAAATATGTGATATAGTTCCTTCGGGAACACTCTAGTCCTTTCAGTGACACTATGGCTCCTTTGGGAATACTCTGACGGTGGTATAGGGTGGACCTCTGCTATACATAGAGGGGATCTTTAGGACTCGAGACCTCCATATGGCTTATGATACATTATATGTTCTCTGAGTGACTCAGTATGCAATTCACGGTCTTGTTAGGCAATACAATATATACAGGAATCCCAACTATATGATTATCTATTTCATATTATATGCATTCTGCATCTGCATACGTTACTTACTGAGTTTCATACTCACAAATATTCTTACATTGCAAAGGGTACTGTTGATGGGTGAGATCGGAGGAGGAGCGCCTACAATTTGACCGCGGCTTGTGTATATAAGCATTTTGACGCTGTGGTTTTCTGACAGAAGATTTTGTACTCATTTTGAGTGTGTGTGTGTATGTATTATGTATATCTTATGAGAAGCCCATTTTATATATATGTATATTCATATAGACTATACTATGATAATTACAAGTGGAGTTTTCCTTTTTCTTTCAGAATGTATAAAAAGTTTTAATTTTTCCCTATTTTATCAGTTCTAAGTTGAGTAGCATCTCCCGATTTTACTAATTATTTATACAAATATCCTTACGTACATGCGTGGAATCGGGGGATGTTACAAAAAGAATAATTTTGAATCCAAGAAAAATTGATATTTTTGTGTTCAATAGGTTTACACCATAAACACTTTAATTTGACCTTATTATAATTGCTAAGATGGATATTATATGTTGTGATATATATGTAGAACCTAAAGATGTGTGTTACGAATTATCATTAATTTTTTTTAATTTATTTTTTTATTAAAAACCTATTTGACAAGTGTTAAAATAGCATTTATATAGATGATTACATGCTATTATGTATTGAAATAGCTTAACTAAATATTTAGATTAACGTGCACAATTATCTCCTATAATATATAGTTAATTTATACTTTGGTTTTGCCACTTGAATTTACTAACTGACCATTACATTACAGCTAAGACTCCCACTGATTGAAACTTCCACTATCTCATCTCACTAAAGTAGAAAAGAGATATTTATATTTACACACAGCATCTCTTAATTTAACACAATCTCATCTACTTTATTTTTCATCACCGAACCCCTTCACTAAATTTTCTTTATCTATATACTAGTAATACCACTATAATGTAACAATCCGGAACTTACTTGTACACACACGTCGGTTAAAAAGCTAAGTTTAAATAATTTAGAAAGGATTAACGTAGTTTAAAATACTTAAAACAGAAAATAATGTGGCTAAAAAAAAATTTAAACTTC
>JXTC01000013.1:819607-836935 GCA_002914845.1 Trema orientale | reverse complement strand
AAGCCTTTTTTCCTACTCGCGCATCTGATTCCACTTTTTCGAATTTTTTTTTTCTTTTTCTTTAATCAAAATCAAAACAAAATCTAAATTAAATTCAAATTAAATCAAATTTTAAATACAATCCGAATTAAATTATCATAAACTAGTTAAAAGAAATCTAATAAAATTAAATAAAAATCATATCTAAATACTAAAAATCAAATTAACTATAAATAACCTAAATTAAACTAAAATTACACAACAACACACAAAATATTTAAGAAAAAGAACGTAAATAACTCTATTTTCATAGAGTTATCAATAACGCCTAACACAAATATAAAAAAATAATTAAGCCATGTAATAACTATAAGTTAAAGTTATAAGAGTATACCTTTAACTACAGAAGGTGTATCCTCTGCTTCCTATTTTATCATGGTATAAACTCGAGCTTGAGTCTTCATTTGACTACCAGAGTTGTCACTAGTCGATGCTTGGCCCATTCTATGGTAACGAGAGATATGTCCAGATTTATCACATTTATAGCACACATTGGTTCCCATATGATAATCCCCTCGATGCTCCTTGCCACACTTAGGGTATGTTATTTTTTGCTGCTTATTACGATCATCTCTGTGTTGTTATGGGCTCACTACGTAGCAGAAGCGTGGTGGGCTCATAACCCAAAGGTCCTAAGATCGAAACTTAGCTCTGATACCAAATGTAACACCATTGGGTCTCAACTAAAAGTGCTAGCTTGAAGGTACTTTTGGGCTCACAGACCACCACTTAAATGCCCATGATCTTCCCAGAGCATACTCGATGTGGGACTTGAGGCATTATAATCTCTCCCCATTAAGGGCCTAGCGTCCTCACTAAGGGGTCCACATTCAATAGCCCATATATAACCCCTATAGGTAGGGTCCACATTTATCACGATTCAGGCCCGTGGCAGCCTTCCATGGCCCACACAGGTATGGAGTAGTTCGGCTCTGAATACACCACCCACTTTAGTATCTCAAATGGTCCAATGAAACGAGGATTTAGCTTACCCTTCAATCCGAATCTCATCACTCCTTTTATAGGTGATACTTTCAAAAAGACCATATCTCCAACTGCAAATTCCAAAGGCTTACTTCTTTTATCTACATAACTTTTCTATTGACTTTGTGCTGTCCTTATACGTTGCCGAATCTTATCAACCACCTCAACTGTTTGTTGTACAATGTCTGGACCTATCCACTTTCATTCTCCTATTTCATCCCAATGTACAGGCGATCTACATTTCCTTCCATATAGAGCCTCATATAGTGCCATTCCAATTGTGGCCTGAAAACTGTTATTATAAGAGAACTCCACTAAAGGTAAGAACTTATCCCAAAATCCTTGGAAATCGATCACACAAGCTCTTAACGTATCTTCCAATGTCTAGATAGTTCTCTCTGAGTGACCATCAGTCTGAGGGTGAAATGCCGTGCTAAATCTTAACTGTGTTCTCAAAGACTTATGTAAACTTTTCCAGGATATAGATGTAAACTTTGGAACTCTATCTAAAACTATCGACAAGGGTACTCCGTGCAGCTTCAATATTTCTGCCATATATAACTCCGCATACTATCTATCCTGAAGGTTTTGTTAACTAGTAAGAAGTGGACTGATTTTATAAGTCGATCCACTATCACCTAAATCGAATTACATCCTTTTTGAGTCCTAGGTAAACCAAGTACAAAATCTATTCCCATATGTTCCCATTTCCATTCTGGAATCAAAAGTCGTTGTAAGAGACCAGAAGGTCATTGGTGCTCGGCCTTTACCTGCTGGCAAGTCAGACAATGTTCAATGAATTCTGCTATATCCTTTCTCAGACCAACCCACCAATAATGATTACTCAATTCTTGGAATATTTTGGTACCTCCTCGATGGATAGAATAAGGAGTATAATTAGCTTCGTTCATAATCTCCTTCTTTAATTCTTCGTCTTTGTGTACATACAACCTCTTACCATACCTCAATGCTTCATCTTCGGAAATTACCAACTCAGGACGTTTTTCTAGTTGCACGTCTTCTTTTAACTTGGTAATCATCGGATCATTCAATTGAGAAATTTTAATTGTTTCCAAGATAGTTGGTTTATTCGATAAAGTAGCAAAATATCCTATTTCCCTTCTCATTTTTTAAAGGAATAGAGGTACCCTGCAAGATGGAAAGATTTCTAATAGTCTTTTTGCTTAATACATCTGCAACCACATTCGCCTTTCCTGGGTGGTAGTTAATCACACAGTCATAATCCTTTACTAATTCTAACCATCGACGTTGTCTCATGTTCAACTCTTTTTGTGTGAATAAGTACTTCAAACTCTTATGGTCTATGAAGATTTCACACTTGGCTCCATATAAGTAATGCCTCCAAATCTTGAGAGCAAACACAACAGCTGCTACTCAAGATCGTGGGTGGGGTAATTCTTTTCCTAATCTTTCAACTGTCGCGATGCATAAGCAATTACTTTACCATGTTGCATTAAAACACAACCCAAACCGAGCTTGGATGCGTCACTGTAAATAACAAACCCTTCAGTACTCGTGGGGATAGCTAAAATTGGCGCTGATGTTAATCGTTACTTCAATTCTTGAAAACTCTTTTCACACTCATCGGACCAGTGGAACTTGATATTTTTCCTAGTCAATTGTGTCAAAGGAGAAGCGATTTGGGAAAATCCTTGGACAAAATGATGATAATAACCAAGAAAGCTACGAACCTCACCTATATTTTTCAGTACGAGCCAACTTTTGACATCTTCAACTTTACTAGGGTCTATGACTATACCTTCCTTGGAAACAATATGGCCAAGAAACGGTACACGATCTAGCCAAAACTCACACTTCTCGAATTTAGCATATAATTGCTTCTCACGAAGGATGTCAAGAACCAATCTCAAGTGTCGCTCATGCTCCGTCTTAGAGCATGGTTTTATTATAACACCCCCTTAGTCTATGGTTATTAGATTAGGAGATGTTATCATTGAATTCCTTAAACTTAAAAAAAATGCGGAATATTTTTTTTTATAAAATAAATACCTCATCAAAGTCTATATTAAATTCATAAAGAAAATACTAATAATAATTTGAAAGTCACGTAAGCTAAAGAAAAACTTCTAAAAATATTAAATGTAATTAACAGAAAATAAAAACTAGAAAATGTTCATTTAATTTAAATCTAGACCACTAGACTGCTATGTCTCTGAGTCGCTTTACCACTACCATCCACTACACTACTATTCATCACCTGAAAAATGTTAAATAATATAATGAGCTAAAAGCCAAGTAAATAAATCACAATGCTCATAATTGATGAGGCATGCTTTAGTTATTTTCTAAATTATGTTCCTTGTGATCTTTTCATAACTTTGAAGACTTTTTCATTACAATTCTTGGGAGCGCTCAAAGTAATGCCTAAGCTTTTGGTAACTAGTGGGCCGTGATTACTGAACTAGTTTTTACATTGCTACCGACTCCTTGGTAGAACCATATTAGAGGTATAAAATGAGTGCAACTAGTCTATGTAGCCACACACACATTAATAATCCCAAAAAGGCCTATCGTCCCCGGAGTCAAAATCATGTGGGGCACCTCCCTAATATAGTCTATTATCATTTATCCTTGGTGAGTATGCCGGTCCCTCGCATTCCATGCCCACTCAGTCCTCTAGACATAGACACACACTAATTTCTTTAAAATCTTACTTTTTAAAATCTTTAATTAAACTTTTAGAAAAATCATTCCATTGTAACTTTTGTTCTTTTGAACTATTCCCAAATTATAAAATAATGTCATGCATATGGATGATCATGCCTCACATAAAATAATATGTTATATATCATCAATTTCTACATAAAACACATATAACACATAATTATACAATGTAAAACAAATAAACTATTAGAACAGTTAATTATGGTTTACTTACTCTAAGTCCAAGCAAAATAAAGAGTTACGAAAAGTGAGAATGTCTTCCGAATGCTTACGACTTACGTGCCCCGCCTACATCATCGATATTATAAATGTAAATTTACTTAATTTATTTTTCTTATTTCAATGAAATTTCTCGAAAGATTATTTTATCTTTGATGCACTTAAGATGAACATAATTTATGTAAAAAATTGAAAATGTCAAATACAGAATATAACCAGTATCTCATACAATAATCTCACAAATAATTTCATAGAATACGCTTGTAGTTTTGAACTCTGAAAATTAGTACATAAACAATAACCAAAACTGACAGCAGCTCATATAAAAATTATATCTCATTACTCACCAATCAATTTAATGTAAAATTTCACAATAACATTCTTAGCGCAATATTTTACCATAAAAAATTAAAAGAAATCACAAAATACACCTAAAAAATAATATTTATGTATTTTTAGAATTTAAACATATAATCTGTTAATTTCGTTTGTTATTTGACTAACGAGTACAAAATGATTTATTTCTCCTACTATAAAAATATTTTAATACTGAAAATTTTTAGGGACATATTAGAAATATAGAAACATAAGTGAAAATTTTTATTGGCTCAAAAAATGACGTTAACTAATTATTCATAATCTATAACAATCGACGTTGTCACATGTTCAACTCTTTTTGGGTGAATAAGTACTTCAAACTCTTATGGTCTATGAAGATTTCACACTTGGCTCCGTACAATGTTGGGAATATATCCTAGAAAGCAGTTTCTTTGTTTGGCATTTCAAACAATGTTTATTGGATTTACGTGTTATCTATTTGTTGTTAACGAATTCCATATTATGTCCCAATTATATACATGTGATGTTTATGTTTTCTATTATGCAAATGTCTAAAAGTTTCCATGACTAATAATGAATAATAAAAAATTGTTCGTGTGAAGTGTTCACATGTGGGAGACTAAATTCTTTATTTCATTATATCTAAATTAAAAGTTCACATTCTGCAAATAAAGATGGAATACTTTATTTTGCCATAGAATGTAGTGTTACCTATTTCAACGGGATTGATGAAGTCTCCAATCATCGAAGTGTCTGACTTCGGATAGAAACACTAGTGTGTTATAAGAAAGTTATAAGCGTATTGAACTGGACCAAGTGAAAATAGAATTTGAGGTTAAGTGCCGTAACTCAATATTGTATCTTTCACTAATCTAGCACTATTGTAAGATTATCTTAATCCTAGTGATTGTCGAACTTGCTCTCATGAGTTTTATCTTTTTGACTTACTAAAGAACTAGTTCCAATTATATGGTTCGAACTCTGGCATCTTGGAAGATAAGATTTGTGAATTGACGAGAATGCCCTTTTTGATCTGGACACCATGCATATAATGTCACTTTGAGTTTTTTCAAGGACTTGGATAATAAAAACCAGGCGCCAGGTATTCACTTTGTGAATTTGACTGTGTTTGTACGGGAAGTTATAAACACCGTAGTCAATTATTATGCATTAGATGAAAAATGGCAACTTAAAGGTAAATATGTACTAGAAGGTTAATACGGTAATTTTACCTTACTAATACGGTATTGCATCAGGGATATATCTGCATGTATAGTATATGCTAAATAGATCAAGTTAATTTAAGTGTAAATTAGCTTCACAGAAAATATATGACATTTAGTCTAAGAGTGCAATATTAGGCCAATAGTGGAGTACCCCAATATTAATAGACAAGGCTCAATCATAATTAAGAGTTAATTATGATTATGGGTAGTTGGCCCATTGGAGCTTAGACTATTTGGGTCCATAAAGTTCCCTGTCTAGCTCATACATAGCTCAATACTAATTGAATGGTCAGTTGAGCCCGTTAAGCACATTAGTGTTTACATCTCTCTAATACTTAAGAGAAAAGTTATCCCAAGCCTCTATAGAAGAGCAACATGCCTACTATAGTCACAGTGACTGTGATTTTCGTGTGACAGAGAGAAAAAGAGAGAGTGAGAGAGAACTGTGCTGCCGAGGGAGAAATCCTATGTTCGTTCATGGCCACCGAGAGAGAGATACCCATGGTCGTAGACGTGCAGTCAAGGAGAAGGAAGAGTATCTTCCGGACCGTCCGCTCATCTCATATTGGGAATCAGGAAGGTGCCCACTCACTGGATCATTTAACGGGCTACAGAGAATAGACGGGAAGGCTCAATGGTGTGAAGCACTTCCAGGTTTTATCTAAACCAAGATCCATGAATTAATTTATGTTAGATCAACGATCCTATTTATTTTATTTTGTAAAATTTCAAGAAAAATTTTAAAATACTTATTACGCTGCATTCATGATTTGTTTACAAAACTGCGGAAATCGTTTTCGGTAAAATTATTTTTTTTTCCAGAAATTTGTTTTCGATATTACCAGCAATTGGTATCCAGAGCAAAGGTTTTCGATGATCTAGCATATCTTGTTCATGTTAATTCTTTTTCATTTGATGATCTTTAATTTCCATGGTGATCTCTGTGGTTATGTTTAGTCTTGTTTATGTTTATGAATATGCTCTATTATGTATGACGATTGATTGATTTAATGAGTTTAAATAATAATCAATTAGATATTACTATGAGTTTATGATCATGTGTTTTCTCATTTTTGATTATGATTCTACCATGCTCTTGATTTTCTATGTGTTTAAGTTTTATGTTCTTGATAAAACTGTACGTAGAAAGTCGTTGGATCTTTAATTGTGTTATAGTTTTTGAGAAAAACTGTTAACAATTAGGTTATGGATTTTTCGGGTTTAGAAAATCTACGAGACCGTGCATGGCTAAGAGTCGTGTGCATTGCCTGTGTGTGCTGTGGCGGGGAGACCCGCTCACTATCCGCACAGGTAGACCCCGCGCACTAGCCGTGCGGGAGCAACCCCGGGCGCCGGCCGTCCGGTGGCACCCCATGCGCCAGCTGCGCGGGCGTTGCTCGGCTCCTGTGGGTGCGCGGGGGTTGCCTCGCTCCCGCGGCTGCGCGGGTGGCAACCCGTGCGCTAGCCGCATGGGTGTTGCCTCGCTCCCGTGGTCACGGCGGCTTCGTCTTGCTCCGGTGGCCGCGCGGGCTTCGTCCTACTCCTGTGGTCGCTTCGTCCCGCTCACATGACCATGCACGTGCCGTCTTGCATGTCGGCCACATGGACGTTTCACGAGTACGTGGACGTATGGAATTTGTCCCATGATTGGCCATGCAGGTGCCGTTTTGTATGTCAGTCGCATGGATGTTTCGCGAGACATTAATAATGATGAGATTGAACATGATAAATCTAATCAAAAGAAAGTAACTAAGTACTAAGAATAAGACATAGTTGCACTTCGATCATATTAACCTAAATATGATCCAAAGATTGGTTAAGGATAGACATCTAAACTTGTTATAAGCCAAACAATCACCAATCTGCAAATCCTATCTGGAAGGTAAAATGACTAAAAGGTCCTTTGTTGGAAAGGACCTAAGAGTGTAAGAATGTTTAAAAATAGTACATATTGTTGACTGCGGGCCCTTGAGTAATCAAGCCCAATGAGGTTTTGAATATATCATTATGAAAAATTATTCAAAATTTTATTATGTTTACCTAATATTACTGCTAATTATTTTCTTTCGAAAAGTTCAAAGAATTGAAAGCGGAAACCAAAAGCAATTAGGAAAAGCATAAAGACGCATCGATTGGATCGAAGCATTGAATACCTTTATAGAGAATGCTTAGGAATATCTCACAGACAATGAAAACTTTTGGCTGTGATTAAGTTGTTTGTTCAATTGTTCATTATTACGTCTCTAAAGTATGTTATTTCTTGAGGAGCTAACTGATGATGTAATCAGTCTATCTATGAGAGATAGATTAGAGTAAATACTTAGGAAGGATAAATCCCTAGAAGATCAACATTTATTGGACCCTCATTGTAGTGGAAGGATTATGAGACAATCTGATAGGTATTTGAGAATAGGAGAGTCCTATAACCTAAAATCTGATTACTTTATCTACTAAGAGGAAATAGATGATGTTGATATAGATCTTTGGTAAAAGGCAATAGAATCCATATTAGAGTCTATATACTCTAATAAAATCTGGGATCTTATAGATCCACCTGGAGGGGTAAAACATTTTAGGTGTAAAATTAGTCTATAAGAGAAAAAGAAGAATAGACGGAAAAGTAAAGACTTTCAAGGCAAGTTAGTTGTAAAAGGATTATGTACAGAAAGAATGTCTATTCCACTGTTATGATCAAGTCCATTCATATACTCTTTTTCATAGTCGTATCTCTTGATTATGAGATATAGTAAATGAACGTCAAGATAGCTTTCCTGAATAGCAACCTTGACGAATGTATCTAAAAGGTACAGCCAGAAGGATTCACTGAAAAAGGCCAAGAAAGTAAAGTTTGTGAAACTTTAGAGATCTAATTTATAGACTTAAACATTTATCTAGAATTTATCGATTTGATCGATACGTAGACGAATCTTGTATCTATAAAAGATTCAAGGTAGCAAAGTGATTTTTTCGATTTATACATATTGATGATATACTAATCATTGGGAATGATATAGGATGATAATCATCAATAAGAATTTGGTTAATACAATAGCATGATATTTATTATGCTGTTGGAATAGTAAGTTATTACTAATCCAATCCAGAACCTGAATATAGAGTTATAGTCAAGTACATCCTTAAGTATCTTCAGAGAAATAGGAACTATATGCTTGTCTATTCTGGAGAAAGATCTGACTTGTATAAGATGTATTAATTCGGATGCTCGATCTGAAAATATGCTCCAGAGAATCAACTTTTTGTTATGTGTTAACCCTTATAGGGAGACGTTATAGTGAGTAAGATAGCCTTAGCAGAAGAACCTTACTGATCCATTTACTAAATCTTTAGCAATTAAAGTATTTGAGGATCACCTAGAAGGAATGGGACTGCGTGATATATCACATCTGCTTTAAAAGGCAAGTGGGAGATTGTGGGGAATATGCCCTAGGAAGTAGTCTCTTTGTTTGGCATTTTAATCAATGTTTATTAGATTAAAGTGTTATCTATTTGTTGTTAATAAATTCTATATTATGTTCTAATTATATACATGTGGTGTTTATATTTTCTATTATGCAAATGTCTAAAAGGTGCCATGACTAATAATGAGTAATAAAAAATTATTCATGTGAAGTGTTCACATGTGGGAGACTAAATTCTTTATTTCATTATGTCTAAATTAAAAGTTCACATTCTGCAAATAAAGATAGAATACTTTATTTTGCCATAGAATGTAGTGTTGTCTATTTTAACGGGATTGATGAAGTCTCCAATCATCGAAGTGTCTGACTACAGATAGAAATACTAGTGCGTTATAAGAAAGTTATAAGTGTATTGAACTAGACCAAGTGAAAATAGAATTTGAGGTTATGTGTCATAACTTAATATTCTATCTTTCACTAATCTAGCACTATTGTAAGATTACTAAAATCCTAGTGATTGTCGGACTTGCTTTCACGAGTTTATCGTTTTGACTTACTAAAGGACTAGTTCCAATTATATAGTTCGAACTCCGGTATCTTGGAAGATAAGATTTGTGAATTGATGAGAACGCCCTTCATGATTTGGACACTATGCATATGTTGTCGCTTTGAGTTTTTTCAAGGACTTGGATAATTAAAACCAGAGGCCAGGTATTCTCTTTGTGAATTTGACTGTGTTTGTATGGGCAGTTATAAACACCGTAGTCAATTATTATCCATTAGATGAAAAATGGCAACTCAAAGGTAAATATGTACTAGAGGGTTAATACGATAATTTCATCTCACTAGTATGGCATTGCATCGGGGGTATATCTGCAGGTATAGTACATGCTACGTGGATCAAGTTAATTAAAGTGTTAATTAGCTTCACAGAAAATATGTGACATTTAGTCTAAGAGTGCAATATTGGGCCTATAGTGGAGTGCCCAAATATAAATGGACAAGGTTCAATTATAATTAAGAGTTAATTATGATTATGGGTAGTTGGTCCATTGGAGCTTAGACTATTTGGATCCATAAAGTCCCCTGTCTAGCTCACACATAGCCTAATACTAATTGAATGGTCAGTTGAGCCCAATAAGACTATTAGGGTTTATATCTCTCTAATACTTAAGAGAAAAGTTCTCCTGAGTCTCTATAGAAGAGCAACACGCCTACTACAGTCATAGTGACTGTGATTTTCATGTGACAGAGAGAAAAAGAGAGAGTGAGATAGAACTGAGCTACCGAGGGAGAAATCCCGTGTTCGTTCATGGCCGCCGAGAGAAAGATACACATGGTCGTAGACGTGCAGTCAAGGAGAAGGAAGAGTATTTTTCGGATCGTTCGGTCATCTCTCAGTAGGAATTAAGAAGGTGCCCACTCACTGGATCATTCAACGGACTACAGAGAATAGACAGGAAGGCTCAATGGTTGTGAAGCGCTTCTAGGTTTTATCTAAACCAAGATCCATGAATTAATTTATGTTAGATCAATGATCCTATTTATTTTGTTTTGTAAAATTTCGAAAAAAATTTTAAAATATGTATTCCGCTACGTTCTTGTTTTATTTACAAAACTGCGGAAATCGTTTTTGGTAAAATCATTTTTTTTTGAAAATTTGTTTTCGATATTACTAGCAAATAATGCCTCCAAATCTTGAGAGCAAACACAAAAGTAACTAACTCAAGATCATGGGTAGTGTAATTCTTTTTGTAATCTTTCAACTGTCGCGATACATAAGCAATTACTTTACCATGTTGCATTAAAACACAACTCAAACTGAGCTTGGATGTGTCACTGTAAATAACAAACCCTTTAGTACCTGCGGGGGTAGCTAAAACTGGCGCTGATATTAATCGTTGCTTTAATTCTTGAAAACTCTTTTCACACTCATCAGACTAGTGGAACTTGACATTTTTCCTTATCAATTGTGTCAAAAGAGAAGCGATGCAGGAAAATCCTCCCATAAAACATCGATAAAAACTAGCCAAACCCAAAAAGCTACGAACCTCACCTACATTTTTCGGTACGAGCCAACTTTTGAAAGCTTCAACTTTACTAGGGTCTACAGCAATACCTTCCTTGGAAACAATATGGCCAAGAAATGGTATGCGATCTAGCCAAAACTCACACTTCTTGAATTTGGCATATAATAAAGCGAGTAGTCAAAATTATGTGCACCTAAATGACAATAATATGTGAAAATAAATTTTATGCTTGTATGTTATTATTGGCTCTTTAATTATATGAGGAACTAGGTGTCGTTTTAGAATTCAGGATATCACAATCCACCCCTCCTAATAAAAATTTCGTCCTCGAAATTTGCTTACCGAACAACTTAGGATGTTGATTTCTCATTTCGTCTTCCTGCTCCCATGTTGCTTCCTCTAAAGAATGGTTACGCCACAAGACTTTTACTAGAGTAATTTTCTTGTTTCTCAATTCTTTTTCCTTCCTGTCTAGAATCTGAATAGGACGTTCTTTATAGCTTAATTTTGGATCTAACTCAAATGGTTCCTGGCTAAGAACATTGAATGGATCTGATATATACTTTCTCAGCATCGAAACATGGAAGACGTTGTGTACACCTGATAACTCTGGGGGTAAGGTAAGCCTATAAGCAACATTCTCCACTTTCTTGAGGATCTCATATGGACCTATAAATCTTGGACTTAACTTCCTTTTCTTTCTAAATCTCATGATACCTTTCATAGGAGCAACCTTGAGAAATACTTTATCACCAACAGAAATATGTAAAGTTCGATGTTTTGGATCTGTATAAAACTTCTTTCTACTTTGAGCTGTTATCATATGCTTTCTAATCTTCTCGACTGCCTCAATTGTATCTCTAACAATATCTGGGCCCAAATAGCGTCGCTCTCCAACCTCATCCCAGTAAACTGGAGATCTACATTTCCTACCATACAACATCTCATAAGGTGCAACACCAATCGTCGCTTGAAATCTATTATTATAGGAGAACTCAATTAGTGGTAAATAATGATTCCAAGACCCTTGGAAGTCCATAACACAAGCTCTAAGCATGTCTTCCAAGATCTGAATAGTCCTTTCAGCCTGGCCATCTGTCTGAGGACGGAATACCGTACTAAATTTCAATTTAGTTCCCAATGCTCGTTGTACGCTCTCCCAAAATTTTGAAGTAAATCTGGCATCCCTATCTTAGATTATAGTAATTGGAATTCTATGAAGTCTAACTATCTCCTTAATATACAATGCAGCAAGTTTATACATGGAGTAGGTCATAGAAATTGAAATAAAATGAGCTAGTGTGTCTGTCGACTATAACCCAAATTGCATCTTGACGAGATACTGTTTTTGGTAATCCAACTACAAAATTCATAGTGATTTCTTCCCATTTCCACTCAGGTAACTGAAGTGGTTGCAGCTCTCCTACTGGTCTCTTGTGCTAGCCTTAATTTGCTGACATGTTAAGCAATGTTCCACAAACTTAAAAATGTCTTTTTTTATTCCTGCCCACCAGTAGAGACTCTTCAAATCATTGTACATTTTAGTGGTACCTACGTGGACTGAATATGGAGTATTATGTGCTTCGACTAGAATTTCTTCCTTGGTACTTCTGTCATCTGGTATGCAAAGTCTACCCTTGAATCTGATTACTTCTTCAGCAGAAATAGTGAAATCTGACTTTTTCCCTGACTCTAATAATTCTTTGTATTCAATCAACTCAGGATCTTCCTTCTGGCCTTGTTTAATTCTCTCTAATAATGTAGATTGTAAAGTCATAACAGATAATTTTCCAGTAATTAGCTCGATACCAGATCTGCATAAATCCTCCCGCAAAGGTTTCTCTAATTCATGTAAAGCTACCAAACTACCAGATGATTTTCTGTTGAGTGCATCTGCCACAACATTGGCTTTTCCTGGATGATAACCAATGTCGCAATCATAGTCTTTTACCAATTCTAGCCAATGTCTTTGTCTCATATTCAGTTCTTTCTAAGTGAACAAATACTTCAAACTTTTGTGATCAGTAAAAATTTCACAATGTACTCCATATAGATAATGCCGCCAAATTTTTAATGCGAACACCACTACTGTCAATTCTAAATCATGAGTTGGATAGTTGCGCTCATAATCCTTTAGCTGTCTTGAAGCATAGGCAATGACTTTTCCACTCTGCATGAGAACGCATCCCAGACCTTGTTTCGAAGCATCACTGTATATAATAAATCCCTCAGTACCTAAAGACATGGTCAGGACTGGTGCTGAAATTAATCTTTACTTCAATTCCTGAAAACTCTTTTCACACTCATCAGTCCACATGAACTTGTTACTCTTTCTGGTCAACTGTGTAAGTGGCATAGCTATCTTAGAGAATCCCTCAACAAATCTTCTGTAATAACTAGCCAAACCCAGAAAACTTCTGATCTCTGTAATATTGGTAGGTCTAGACCAATTACTAACTGCCTCAACCTTAGTTGGGTCAACAGAAATTCCATCCTGAGAAACAACATGACCAAGGAATGATACTTTTTCTAACCAGAATTCACATTTCTTGAATTTAGCATACAACTTCTTTTCTTTCAGTATTTGAAAGGTGATTCTCAAATGTTCTCTATGCTCTTCTCTAGATCGTGAGTATACTAAAATGTCATCGATGAACATAATAACAAACTTATCAAGGAATTCCTTAAATATCCTATTTATCAGATCCATAAACGCTGCTGGAGCATTGGTCAGACCAAATGGCATCACCAGAAATTCATAATGACCATACCGAGTTCTAAAGGCAGTCTTTAGAATATCTTCTTCTCCGACTCTTAACTGATGGTAACTAGACCTCAAATCAATCTTTGAAAACACGAAAGCACCCTGTAGTTGATCAAACAAATCATTGATGCGAGGTAGAACATACTTATTTTTAATAGTCACTTTGTTAAGTTCTCTTTAGTCAATACACAATCTCATAGTGCCGTCTTTCTTTTTCACAAACAGGACTGGCGCACCCCAAGGTGAAAAGCTTAGACGTACAAATCCTTTGTCTAGAAATTCTTGTAACTGAGTCTTTAGCTCCTTTAATTCTACTGGGGCCATCCTATAGGGTGTCTTAGAAATAGGTGCAGTACCTGGTACCAAATCAATAGCAAAATCAATTTCTCTTACAGGTGGCAAACCTGGTAAATCCTCTTGAAACACTTCTAGAAAATCTTGCACAACTGACACATCTTCTAGCCTCAATTTTTGCTCCACAGATGTATCAATAATACTAGCCAAATATCCTATATCACCTTTCCCTAACAACTTCTGAGCTTTCATGGCTGAGATCAAAGGAAACTTGCTTTTATACTGAGTACCCATAAGTGTGATCTGATCAGTATTAGGAGGATGAAATGTCACTATTTTCTTCTTACAGTCAATTTTAGCAAAATACTTTGACAACCAATCTATACCCAAAATAATCTCATAGTCATCCATCTCAAGCACAATTAAGTCTGCAAATAACTCTCTATCTTCCACCAAAATAGGACAAGCTTTTAAAATTTTTTCTGAATACATAACTTCTCCAGAGAGAAGTGCAGTGCAAAAAGGAGTGCTCATCGGATTTGTTGGATAACCCAGTCTCCTCATAAATGTTAATGATGGATATGAATGTGTGGATCCTGAATCTATCAATGCATGAGCTATAATGCCAAAAATAAATATCTCACCTATGACAACAGATGGGTCTGCCTCGGTCTCAACTCCTGTGCCTATCTCAGTCATGGCATACAGCCTACCACCAGGTTTCTTCTGATCATTTGTCACTTCAGGGCAATCCTTAACGAAATGACCACTTTTACCGCACCTGAAATATAATCTTGCAGCTCTACGGTACTCTCCAATATGATTTTTACCACAAACTTTACATTGCTGTAAACTAGTAACAATGGTCCCATGGTCAATCCTGGGACGCTTACCCTGATCAGGTCGAGGCTGTTGAGCTGGAACTCCCTTCCTTTTCATATCTTGAGGACGTTGAAACTGAGTCTGTCCTCCTCTATTTCCCTGAAAATTAGGTCTGAAACCCCTTCGTATCTCTTGGGCCTGTCTCTCTCTCCTAATCTTTTCCTCCTCCAAAAGATCTTTTTCTGCTTGCTCAGCATCTAATGCCCCGTCTGTAATCTGAGCAAACGGTACACCTCGAATTCCACCTGATTTCAATCTCTAACAATAGTCTTTCTCGGACCTTGCATAAATTGATCTACCTTGAGTTTATTGGTGGCAACCATATGGGGTGCGTATCATGATAACTCGTCAAACTTGTGGATGTATTCCGCAACAGACATCTCTCCTTGTTTCAAATTAGTAAACTCTACCCTTCTGCTAGCTCTCATAGCATCTGTAAAGTACTTCCCATAAAATAACTCTCTAAACCTCTCCCAGGTCATAGTAGTGACATCATGAATAGTGCTCATAGTATCCCACCAGTACTCAGCATGGTGTCTCAGCATGAAACTAGCACAAGGAACCTTATCTGCATCAGGAACCTTGGCGTAAGCCAGCATACGCTCAGTGGTCCTAATCCACTGCTCCGCCTGAATCGGATCAACCCCGCCATCAATGGTTAGAGGCTGGAGTTTCCTGAATCTCTCCCCAGCACTCTCACTAGTATCCTGTCTCTACTAAGGTGGTGGTGGTAGAGGGTTAGGTTTGTTTTCTTGTCTCATATGCTGCTCCAATGTGTTTTATATTAAAGAAGCTAGCTGTTCAACCTGATTACTACCCTGTGAAGAAGATGCACCCCTATCGACATCATCTTGACCCTGAGTAATCACCATACTGATATCCTGACATCCAAAATCCATAACTCCATTTATAGCCAATAATAATCATTAACATAGTATGCAATGTAGTGACAAAGCAATAATTTATATCTAAATGTATATCAAATACTTAAAGAGGAGTGACGCTTCCTTTCCTTCTCGATGTGTATATATAAGCGGTCTTCAGAACTATTTTAAAACATAAGCTCTGATACCAACTGTCACATCCCCGAATCTACACACGTACGTAAGAATATTTGTATAAATATTTAGTGATATCGGCCACTCATATTTACATATAGTGTAATTTATATATATATACATATATACATATATAGTGAACCTCTCATATAGCCACTCATAATTTATACAGACAAAACAGATTCAAAATTCTCTCTCAGAAAACCACAGCGTCAAAATGCTCATATATACAAGCCGCGGTAAGAAAGTCGGCGCTCCTCCTCTAACTCACGTAGCATCAGTACCCTCTGCAATGTAAGAATATTTGTAAGTATAAAACTCAGTAAGTAACGCATGCAAATATAGAGTAAACATGACAGAGAACAGATAATCATATGATTGGGATCCCTGTGTATATTGTATTACCTGACAAGAACATGAATCGCATACTGAGCCACTCAGATAAATAATAACTAATGACTAATCATAAGCCGTCGTATGGAGGTCTCGAGTCCCGAATATATCTCAAACCCCTCTGTGTACTGCAGAGGTCCTCCCTACACTGCTATCAGAATGCTCCCGAAGGAATTAAATAATGTCCCCGAATGAACCTAATAATGTCTCCGAAGGAACCAGATATTTGGGCACTGGCCCACCACACCATATTCACCAATACTCGTCAAGCAATATAAATATACCACACGTTCATGCCTCACGTATGTCAAAATAACAAATTCAGATGTTTATGGTTTAGGCATAATAGAATAACAGATACAAATTTTCATATAAACCAAGGAGGCCATAAGTTCACAGAATTAAATAATTTCTTACATTGCAGGTGTAACGTTACTTACCTCGAATCTGAACTCTCTAAGTTCCTTTGTGAAATGCTCTGTGCCCAATGTACAGTTGGTGTATTCCTAATATTTTAACAGGACAATTTTATTTGATTACCAGTTATGTAACATGATAAGAACTAACACAAACCTAACTTAACAGGAACTAATTTCTCAAGTAATACCAAACAAGGAAGTATAAAATTGCAATTAAGTATCCATATTCTGTCACGACCCAAACCCCGGGCCAGTGGCAGAATGGGAATTTCACAAATGGAAATTCATAATTTATTTTTGAAAAATTTTAGAAACTGCAATTCTTTATAAAAACGACATCTAGTTGAAAAACGACAGCTTCTATAAAGATTAAAAAAATAGTTTAATTTATAAATTCCCACAGTTTGTGATAACCACTAGACATAGACTGTTAATGATAGTAATAAAACATAAACATGCACCACCATTGTCATCACAAGTAGGCATAATAGATAATACAGGCTACATCCCAAAGTATGGGCCTTAAGTGTTATTACAAATCTAAATGAGAGTTACC
>JXTC01000013.1:762980-794019 GCA_002914845.1 Trema orientale | reverse complement strand
GGAAATCCAACCTTGTGGACCATGTATAACATCATCCTTGGGCCTCCAAGAATTTATCTCAGTCCAAATGCTTTGAATCAGCCCATTGAGAGACTTCTTGAATCTTTTAGCTCGAGCTCTTGTAATTGGTCCAATTGGAACTTGAATTAGCTCCTTTGTAACCGTACCTTGATTTGCATCAGAAGGGCTATCTTTTTTATAGGCAATCTACTAATAATACCTTCATCAGCAGAAGTGGAGACTTTCTGGACGATGACAGAGAAGTCTGTCAAGAAAACAATGAAGAGAGAGCTTATGATCTTCATTACTTTTCTTAGTTATTTAAGTTATTAGTTGAACACTTAATTTTTGTTTGTATTAATTTCGATCATTTGGAACAATTTTGGGCGTTTAGTATGTTAGTTTGAGTAACTGCTTCTTGGACAAGTAGGAGATTGTTGGGATATTTGCTCTAAAAAATAAATTTCTAATTTTACCCTTTTAGTATAAATAACTTTCTCTTTTTTTTTGGGTGAAAATCATCATAAACAACTTTCTTTTATATGCAATTATGATATTTGCTAGATTAAATAATCTCAATTGAATAGTTTATTTATCTGAAAAAAGATTCCATGACTTTATTTGTGTATAAAGAAACAAGTATGATTAAGTGTTAATTATGGGAAGACTTGTTTCTTTATCTAAGTCTAAATTAAGTAGTTCACAATCTGTAAATAAAGATGGAATACTTTATTTACTAAAAATTATAGTATTTGTCTATCTCAATGGGAATGATGTATCTCAAATCATTGAAGTGTCTAATTTCTGATAGAAATACTACTACAACATAAATAAGTTATGTGTATTGAACTGCATATTGAACTGGACCAGGTAATATAAAGAATTGGAGTGCCATAACTCAATTCTTAATATTACCACAAACTAGCTCTTAGCATGTGGATCTTAATCCTCAATGTTTGACTAGACTTGCTCTCATAGGTTGTAGCTTTTTGATTTGTTAAAAGATTAGCCTCTGTGAAATTAGAGGTGAACTTTGGCACATTGGAGGTTATGGCCTATGAATTGATAGGAATACCAAATATTTAGGGATACTATATATTTGTGGTACCCAAGATTCTCACATGCATACTAAGTCAATAATAAATATGTTCCAATTGCATATTAGGTATCTAGAAGTTATTAATACCACTTTCATAGTAACATGCTTATTCCTTAGGATATGTGCTTTTACATACATGTTATTATACTAATGATTGTCGAAGTGTCCAGATGCAGTGTAAAGGTTCAATATCCTCAAAGAGAGAGCTTGGTGTGCTAAAAGAGCAAAGAATATATTTATGAAAGCAATACTATGTGTACATGCATTAAGATCATGTTTGTTGATAACTTGGCCAAATAGTAGTTTTTCGGTAAAATGCATTTTACACATTTTTCGGAGCCGAATTCACTGTATATTTAACACGTCAAATAGATTTAATTCAATATCTAGGACTCATTTATAGAATTTTATTTATCGGCTCCAGGTAAGAACGAGATGGCATTCACGACACTGATTTGTGCTTTATTGCACTAAGGTAGCTTAGATTCAGCTTAATCGCGTAATGTCATATTTGTGCATTCTAATAATTGAGTGTTAATGCTTTGTTTCCCTTATTAATTGGAATCTAATTGACTTTTTTTTTATGTTTAATGATTGGTTATGGGGCTAGGTTCGACCAGATTACAATAAGGTTGGTCATATGAGATCATAAGTCAAAGTATGACTAGATTTCACCTTCTAAGCTAGGTTTCACCATTTTGGTCTACACTTGAGTATATGGGAAGGGCCCGCAACGTGGGGCCGTAACATGGTGAGTAAGCTAAGAGTGTTTTAAAGCTAGACACATAGAAAGTTAGGTGCGAAATACTGAAACTACCTCTCAGAATTTAAGTTATGCCTTTTCTTAGCCATTAACTATTGATTTTTGACCAAATCTGGTTATTTTCTTTCTCTTTCTCATCAGCCACGACCTGAAACTCTCCAACTCATTTTTAGTCTTCTTTCAACTTCTCTCAACCATTTCTAAGAGTTTCCAAGTAGTAGAACTCAAGTTAGAGCTCTAGAAAGCAAGACAGATCAATACTAGTCAAAGTAATTCTACTAGTTCTCCTTCCTAGGTCTTATTCTTTAATTTCAATTCTCCACTTAAAGGAAATACATGGACTCAAATGTTTAAGAAAGAAAAATGTACAATAAGAATCTGATGAGATTTTAAAGCATACATAAGCATGCATAGTTTTTACTTACTAAGCTTTAGCTCATTTTAGTCTTGTGATGCAGATGAGGAGGAACATTTTGATGCTGACTAGCTAGTTGCCTAGCCTGTCTTTTGTTACCATGATCATATAGATGTGGACGAGTTTGACTTATGGGGCGACACTTTGTTTTAAGATATTTTGGTATTATGTAAATACTACTGCTGATGGCAAAATACACTAGTGAAAACCCATTTTATTTGTACATTTTGTAAACACACTTTATTATAAAACTAAAGATATGGTTTAAGAAAGAATAGTACCTCATAGTTTGGCTGTATATGATAATATGGTTAAGCTAGGAGGTGTTAGAGTATTAATATTAGAGCAGAGGTTAAATAGTTTCTGAAGACTGTCTACATATGTATGATCATGTGACAAAAAGCTCAGTCAACTAGTAAGTTTTAATTTCTTGTATTAGCATTAAATTTGATGGCATATGTGATGATGTGTTGTCTTTTTATTATTGGCTATTATGCTTGGATGTAAGTGAAAAGGCAACTGTACAGGGAATCATGCCAAGAGCTAAGGGTCAAACTAGTGAGCAAGTAGGTGATAGGAGGGGTACTACTGAAAATGAGACCAACAAGGATGCTAATATAGGTAGTTTGATAGAGTTAGTTCAGACACATGCAAGACAATTAGAAAGGCTTATAGAAAGGGAGGAAAGACGTACAGATCAACCACCACCACAGGCTGCAGCTAGACAAAAAAATTATGAACTAGTTTGTGAGAGGTTTAGAAAGAATAAGCCTCCAGCTTTCAAGGGTGAAACTGATCCACTATTAGCAGAAGAGTGGATTCGAAGTATTGAGGGTATCTTCGATTACATTACAATCACTGAAGAGGAAAAGGTTTCATGTACCACTTTTATATTCCAGATGGATGCTAGACACTAGTGGGATTCTATGAAGTCCATCATTGATATTAGCAGGCTTATTTGGGAGCAGTTTAAGGAAATATTCTATAGAAAATATTTCAGAAATGCACATAAGATGATGAAGGCTGTTGAGTTTTTTAATCTCGAACAGGGAAGTATATCTGTTAGTGACTATATAAAGAAATTTGAAGAGTTATCCTGATTTGCTCCATATATGGTGAGTAGAAATGAGCTAAAAGTAAATCAGTTCTTACAAGGGCTCAAGGCAAAAATATATAAGGATGTTAAGATATCTGCTCATAAAGATATGCCATATGCTGAGGTTGCAGACAAAGCTCTTGAAGCAAAAGAGGCTGAGCTAAGTTATAAAAGCTCAGGAAATTCGCATGAATATAAATATGGCAAGGAGAAATACAACCTTTGGAAGAGGATCTCAACCAGAGGCTAGTGGAAATAAAAGAAAGTGGCAACAAAATCAAGGAGAAAGATAAGAGCCCCAGAAATGTCAAGTAATGCCCCCAACAGACACAATCAGCTACTATTTAGAGGACTGTTTGTCCTAAATGTGGGAAGACTCATCGTAGAGAGTGTTTAATGGGTTCTGATGCTTGCTTCTTATGTGAAAAGTCGGGTCACTTTGCAAAGAATTGTCCAAGCACTTTAGAGGAGCAGAAGAAAGTCCCAGCTCGTGTGTATACGACGACCAAAGAAGATACTGAGGTAAACCCATCTGTTGTAGCAGGTGAAATTCTTATCTCTGGTATTTCTATTCATGCATTAATAGACTCAGGGGCTACACATTCATTTGCATCACCTTCATTTATGAGAAAATTGGGCAAAACACCAGAATACTTGAATTTCAAGTATTGTGTGACCATTCCATCAGGAGAAGCTTTATATTCTGAACAAGTTTTCAAGGCATGTCCAATCCAAATAGTTGCCAAAAACTTGTGTGTAGATTTGATAGTATTGGATATGCAAGATTTTGAAGTTATTTTGGGTATGGATTAGTTATCTAAATATTATGCTACTATTGATTGATATAAGAAGGGGGTAGTATTTCAGCCACAAAGTATAGAGAAGTTCACTTTTATTGGTACTAGTGGAAACTCGACGATTCCAATCATTTCCTCAATAAAAGCAAAGAAGTTACTAGAGAAGGGATGCATGGGTTACTTGGCAAACATAATGGATACTAGAGAAGAGTTTGTTATGTCCAAAAGTTTGGCATTCTAAATGGCAAAGTTTTGAGGACTCAAGTTGATAAAAGAGATAGAGAAGTTGTTACAACAAGTCTGAAGTTGTTACAACAAGTTTGAAGTTGTTATAACAAGTGTTGTTTTTTATAACAACCGAAACTTATGTTTTTCTTTATATGGAAACCTTCTAGAATGTGCTTAAATGTGTTTTGTTTCCATATTTGATGATTCTGGTGATAATATAGGTGAAATATAAATAAAATTTGTGTATAGCTGTCTAGGATATTTTCCTATCAATTTTTAATCAATTCCTTTTATATTTACCATATACATCATTAATTATTTCCTCATTCTTTTGTCATTGATTGATATATGATTGTCTCTTATTAATTAATGAATTTGGACAGGTTTCTGAAGTGAATTCATAAGGATTTTCGTCCTTAATTATTGCTGGAAATTGCTCATCAATTAATTAAGTTTCCATTAGTTAATTGATTTGATTTGCTAAGTTATTATGATCAGATTTCCTGATGTGTTGCAATAAATCCGGATATTTGAGGAAAAATTGGTTAATTTTCTTAAATCATGGCTTTTAATTGATATTGATTGAGATATGATTTTCAAGGTTAATTATCAATCTTTGACAGGTTAAATGAAGATTTCTAGCTGTCCAAAACATGTCCAAACCGAATCAAAGGAGCAATCATGAATCTGGACATTTTCCTAGTAATTGTTCAGAACAACTTTCTGGCTGATTACTACATTTATGAAAAGATTTTGATTTTATTATTAACTCTTTCCGTATTTGATTTCAGTCTATTCACACTACAATGGATGACCAAGGGGGCTGAAAATCACCTATAAAAGCTCTACTACTCCAAGAAAATTTGCATGTACTTTAGAGAGAAAAATATGATGCAATAAAGCTTTTATTTTGTGCTCAAACTATGAGAAAAAGAGAGCTTATGTAAAAGAGTTTTGGGAGTTTATTTTTTGTGTGAGCCTTGAATGTTCTTAGAGTGATTAGCTCTAGTAAAATCACTTGGGTGTTCTTCAGGAGAAGATAGGTTCTAGTGCATAGGAGGGAGTCCTAGTGTGTGGAACTGAAAGTATGCCATAGCAGAGAAGATTGATCCAGCTATCGAAGGGAGTTCAAGAGCTTGGAGTCAAGTAAGATGAGTGGAGCTCGCTGAACATATTGAGTGAAGAGTCAAATATAGTACATCAAGATATGAGGGAGCCTTTCTTATTTAAGTCACTGGTGTTTGTACTTTAAAAATTTCTACTAATATGTTTCTTTCTCTGAGCGTGGCCCCATGGAGTAGGTTATTGAAAAATAGCCGAACCATGTAAAAATCTCTGTTGTCATTTATTTTCTTTTAATTTCGTTATTGTGATTGTTTTGCCTATAGCACACGTTTAATACTTTATTATTGCAACAACAACAATACGACTAACTATTGCAACAATAGCAGAATTCCTCTTATTGTTGTAACAACAACGACAACTAATTTTTATATTTGTTTATTTCTAATAATAAATCGAAAAATTGGTATACCTCGATCTTGGATCTTTCAGAGTTAAAAGTGAAGCCTGAGGAAGTACTAGTAGTTAATGAATTTCTTGATATATTTCCCGAAGATTTACCTGGGTTACTACCGAATAGAGAGATATAGTTTATTATTGACTTATTGCCCAATACGGCTCCTATTTCCAAGGCACCTTATAGAATGGCTCTAGAAGAGTTAAAAATATTGAAAGTACAATTACAGGAGTTATTGGACAAGAATTTTATTTACCCAAGTTTTTCACTTTGGGGTGCTCCAGTTTTATTTTTAAAGGAGAAAGATGGGACTACGAGGCTTTGTATTGATTATAGGGAGCTAAATAAGGTCATAATCAAAAACAAGTTTCCCCTTCCCGGAACTGATTATTTGTTTGATCAACTATAAGGAGCTTCTGTGTTTTCAAAGATTAACCTAAGATCAGGATACCATCAGTTAAAAATTAAGGAGGAAATCATTCCAAAACTAGCTTTTAGAACTAGATATGGACACTAGGAGTTTTTAATGATACCCTTTGGATTAACTAATGCCCCAGCTACTTTCATAGACATGATGAATAGAGTGTTCAAGAATTTCTTAGATAAATTTCTTATAATTTTTATCGATAATATTCTAATTTACTCATGCTCAAGAGATGAGCATACGGAACATTTAAGGACCGTTTTGAGAATTTGCAAGGAAAAGTAGTTGTATGCTAAATTTAAGAAGTGCGAATTCTGGTTAGAGAAAGTTATCTTCCTTGGTCATGTAGTTTCTGAAAATGGTATTTCTGTGGATCGAATGAAAGTTGAAGCTGTGAGTAATTGGCCAAGGCCTACAAATGTTTCTAAGATTCGTAGCTTCTTGAGATTAGCTAGTTATTATAGACATTTTGTTGAAGGGTTCTCGAAGTTAGCTTCTCCATTAACTTATTTAACAAAGAAGAATGTAAAGTTTCAATAGAACAATAATTGTAAAAAGAGTTTCGAGAAATTAAAACATCGTTTGCTAACAGCTCTTATACTTTCAATACCATCTGGATCAGGAGGATTTGTCTTTTACAGTGATGCCTCGAAGAATGGTCTAGGATATGTTTTGATGCAAAATGGCAAAGTCATTGCTTACGCTTCTAAGCAATTGAATGAATATGAAAAGAAGTATCCTACTCATGACTTAGAGCTAGCAGTAGTTGTCTTTGCACTAAAAATTTAGAGATACTATCTTTATAGGAAGAAATGTGAGATCTACACAGATTACAAGAGTCTCAAGTACTTCTTTACCCAAAAGGAACTGAATAAGAGACAAAGAAGATGGCTTGAACTGGTGAAAGATTATAATTGTGAGATTAACTATTATCCAGGAAAAGCCAATGTGGTTGTTGATGCTCTAAGTAGGAAATCATTCGCTACTATAACTGTTAAGTATGTTGATATAAAATATCTCTTAATGGATTTATATAAGTTAGAGTTAGAGATTGTGCCTATAGGTTTAACAGAAAGATTGGCAGCTCTTACTCTTCAACCAACAATTTTAGAGAGAATCAAACAACGCTAGAATATGATTCCCTATTTGATGAATTTAAATAGTAAGATAGAATCCAGAAAGGAGGTGGCCTACCAAATTTCTAGTGATGGTGTAATCAGATCTAGAAATAGATTGTGCATGCCTGATGGAATTGTTAGAAATGAGATACTGATAGAAGCTCATACCACTCCTTACTCTGTGCATCCTGGTACTACAAAGATGTATAGAAACTTGAAGATGCATTACTGGTGGCCTGGTATGACGAAAAATGTGGTTAAGTTTATAGAGCAGTGCCTCATGTGCCAGCAAGTCAAAGTTGAACATCAAAGACTTGCTGGGAAAGTAAAGCCTTTGAATATACCCCAATAGAAATAGGAAAAGATTGCTATAGATCTTATTGTTGGACTCTCCCTAAGACAAACAAGGGACACAATGCAATTTGGGTGATTGTGGGTAGATAAACCAAATCAACTTATTTCTTTCTGGTTAGAATAAACTATAACTTGGACCAGTTTGCTTGGTTATATGTTCAGGAGATTGTGAAACTACATAGTATTCCGAAAGTTATTATTTCTGACCAAGATTCTAGATTTACTTCAAAATTTTGGAGGAGTGTTCAAGAGGCAATGGGTACAAAATTGGTATTTAGTACAACTTTTTATCCTCAAACTGATGGGCAATCACATAGAACTATACGGACCCTTGAAGACATGCTCAGAGCTTGTGTGTCGGATTTTCATGGATCTCTGAGCAAATACTTGCCACTTATAGAATTTGCTTGCAATAATAGTTACTAAACTTCCATTGAAATGCCCCCATATGAAATATTGTATAGAAGAAAGTGCAGATCTCCTATTTATTGGGATGAGATGGGGGAGAGAAAATTTCTTGGTCCAGAAGTGATAAGAGAGACAAATGAGGCATTAGAAAAGATTCGAAAAAGGATATTAGCTGCTCAAAGTAGACAGAAACATTATGCAGATCCTCAAAGAAAAAAACTAGAATTTAACGTTGGAGATAAAGTATTCCTGAGGATTGCTCCCATAAAAAGAGAAATGAGGTTTGGGAAGAAAGGAAAACTAAGTCCCAGATACGTAAGTCCTTTTGAGATACTCGACAAAGTTGAAGATATTGCCTGTAGACTTACTTTGCCACTTTTATTGTCGAATGTATAAAATGTATTTCATGTCTCTATGTTAAGGAGGTACATTTCAAATCCTTCACATGTTTTAAATTATGAGCAATTGCAACTAAGTCAAGACGAGAGTTACGAGGAATACCTAGTGAAGATCTTGGATACAAAGGAGAAGGAACTTAGACACAAGAAAATCTCTTTGGTTAAGGTATTGTGGAAGAACCATGACATAGAAGAGATGAAAACTAAATATCCACACTTATTTGGGTAAGCAAATTTCGAGGACGAAATTTTATAAGGAAGGGAGAATTGTAGTGCCCAAGCTTCTCACATACATACTAAGCCAATAACAAATATGTTTCAATTGTATATTAAGTATCCAGAAGTCATTAATACCACTTTCATAGTAACATGCTCATTCCTTAGGTTATGTGCTTTTACATATATATTATTACACTAATGATTATCAAAGTGTCCCGATACAGTGTAAAGGTTCAATACACTCAAAGAGAGAGCTTGGTGTGCTAAAAGGGCAAAGAATATATTTATGAAATTAATACTATGTGTACATACATTAAGATCATATTTGTTAATAACTTGGTCAAATAGTAGTTTTTCGATAAAATGTATTTTTCACATTTTTCGGAGTCGAATTCACTTGTGTTTAACACGTCAAATAGCTTTAATTTAATGTTTAGGACTCATTTATAGCATTTTTATTTGTCGGCTCCAGGTAAGTACAATGTGGCATTCACGATACTGATTTGTATTTTATTGCACTGAGCTAGCTTAGATTTAGCTTAATCGCATAATGTCATATTTGTGCATTCTAATAACTGAGTGCTAATGTTTTGTTTCCCTTATTAATTGAAGTCTAATTGACTTACCTTTTTATGTTTACTGATTGGTTATGGGGTTAGGTTCTACCAGATTACAATAAGGTTGATCATATGGGATCATAAGTCAAAGTATGACTAAATTTCACTTTCTAAGCTAGGTTTCACCATTTTGGTCTATACTTGAGTGTATGGGAATGGCCAAAAATGTGGTGAGTAAGCTAAGAGTGTTTTAAAGCTGGACACATGGAAAGCTAGGTGTGAAATATCAAAACTACCCCTCATAATTTAAGTTATACCTTTTCTTAGCCATTAAGTGTTGATTTTGGATCAAATCTGGTCATTTTCTTTCTCTTTCTCACCGGCCATGACCTAAAACTCTCCAACTCATTTTTAGACTTCTCTCAACTTCTCTCAACCATTTCCAAGAGTTTCCAAGTGGTAGAATTCAAGTTGGAGCTCTAGAAAGTAAGATAGATCAAAACTAGTCAAGGTAATTCTACTAGTTCTTCTTCCTAGGTCTTGTTCTCTAATTTCAATTCTCCACTTGTTCCCACTTAAATAATAGTTCCTCTAGGTTTTTTTGAGTCATAAAATCAATTTTAAAACCTTGGGAATCAATTTGGCAGAGGTAGAAGGCAAGAACTTCAGAAAAACCTCAAACTAGTTAAGGTGAGCATTATGTAGGATTTTGAACTTATAGTTAATTTCTTTTGTTTCAGCTCTTAAACCAAAGCTATTTTTTGAACACTTGGGACAAATCATGCATGCATGCAAATATAAAATTCACATGATCGCATCATGAACGTAGTGGAAAAATTAGAGGATTTAAGTTTTAAAATTTTTACATGAAAATAGTTTTCATAACCATAGAACATGCATACATCATAAATAGAATCATGTATAACATAAATTAAATCTAGATACATAAACCCTAGAGATGATATTAGGGTTTACCTCTTATAGCGTGTTACTCCTTGATCTCCTTGTTGATGGTGATCAAATCTCTAAACCTAGATCTTCTTGCCTATGCTCTTGCTCCTGATTAATGAGGCGAGTGGACACCAAGTTGAATCCTTCATTGGAGAACGATCAAGAACACCTTCTCGATCCTTTAGAACACCGGAAGGTGAGATGAGAGTGTGAGGTAGTAGGAAACTTTTTCTCTCTCACTTTGACCAGGGGTGGCCGAATTACTGTGCAGTTTTTTTTTTCCTCATATATCTTATATATATGGGGCCAAAAACTGCTAATCCTAGTCCAACTAGGATTGGGCTTGTTCTCCAATTTAGGCTTTGGGTATATTTTTATAAATATGTCCAAATCATGAAACTTATTTATAAAAATACCAACTTCAGTGTAGAATCATTATTTTATACAGTTTCATGAAACTAATTTCACAAATACCATTAACTAATTAATGAGCTTTATTGAGTTAGACAAGAGACCTAATGGATCTAAATAATCTAAGCTCCAATAATATGATAAGTACATAATAACTCTTATTACGGTATTTATATAAATACTAATAGTAAAGGGGACACTCCCCTAAAGGCCCAATACTGTACTCTTAGATTAAATGTCATGCCTTTTGTTGAGACTTAATCAACTAGCCTTGATTAACTGATCCATCTAGCATATTCTATACCACATATAGAAATTCTATACAATGCCGTTGTTGGATAGGTGAAATTACCGTAATACCCCTCCAACACATATTTATCTTTAAGTTACCATCTTTCTATCAAGAAATAATGTTGTTAATAATTTTGTTCTCAATGGCCATTTAGACAAAATTATCAACCGATTCACAAAGTGAATACTAAGAACTTAGATTTAATTATTCTATGAATCTTGAAAGACCTTAAAGTGGCATTAATGTATAGTGTCCTCAACTATTTGGTGTTCCCATCAATTCATAAATTATAACCTCTAATATGCCAGAGTTTTCCTCTAATTTCATAGAGGTTAGTCTTTTAAAAAATCAAAGGCTATAACCCATGAAAGCAAGTTTAGTCAAACATAAAGGATTAAGATCTACATACTAAGAGCTAGTTTATGGTAATATAAGAATTGAGTTACGGCACTTCAATTCTTTATATTACCTAGTCCTGTTCAATACACATAACTTATTTATGTTGCACTAGTGTTTCTATCAGAAGTCAGATACTTCAATGATTTGAGACATGTCATTCCCGTTGAGATAAACAAATACTGCAATCTTTAGTAAATAAAGTATTCTATCCTTATTTACATATTGTGAGCTAATTCATTTAGACTTAGATAAAGAAACAAGTCTCCCCATAATTAACACTTAATCATGTTTGTTTCTTTATACACAAGTAAAGTCATGGAATCTTTTTCAGATAAATAAACTATTCAACAGAGACAGTTTAATATAGCAAATATCATTATTGCATATAAGAGAAAGTTGTTTATACAAAAAGGGTAAAATTAAAAATTTATTTTTTAGGGCAAATAACCCAAAATAATGGTCCTAGGAACCCTTATATATTGCTGGAATATATAATTTAAGAGGGGAATAGTTACACCTAGAGCCCCAAATTTGCTAATTATGGATTCAAGTGTTTCTATGGGTGTATTAAGCTTTCTATACTTGTAATCTAATTTCCTAAACTTACAATGGATATGTCATGGATTCGATTATTTATCCCATTAATTTAGTTGATGTTTGTACCCATAGACAAGTACACAAATTGTTTTAAACTTGTCTAAACCGAAAAAGATCTCAAATGTGCTTCTAGGTTGGCCTAGATGTTTCTTTTGATGTGTATATGTGGGAATTGGCTTGTAAAATATTATTACAGGTTTAAAATCATGATTTTAATCATGTGGGAATGTCTTAAAAATAGGAAAAGTGCTGTCCAAATATTTTTAAAATCAAATGGCACCATTTAGAGGCAAATGGTCTAGTTTTTACAAAATTATGTGCCATTTTGGATCGTTTTTGTACTAATGAATTAATATTCATGTTTTGATACTTTTCAATAGTTTTCAATGCTAGTTATTAGCTGCTAAATACCTTAAGGCCACGTTTGAAATGCAGGATAAGGATGGGATTGGATTAGATTAAATTAATCCCATGTTTGATGCATGCATATGAGATAGATTGGATTGGATTAAAATAATCCACTCAAAAAATAATCCCCTTAGAAGGAGATAATCTTATCCTCTTGAGAATTTGGGATTGGGAGGGATTATGAATTTGATTAAAAAAATAGAATGTTTTTGAAGTAGTAATAAATGATATTTTCGAAATTAACTTTTAAAAGTGGTAAAACCAGAAATGGTATTTTTCAAAATATTTTTTATAAATGGTATTTTTGCAAATAATTTTACAAAAAAAATGTCATTTTCCAAAAATAAGTTTTAAAAGTGGTATTTTTCAAAACATTTTTTTAAAAGTGGTATTTTTCAAAATATTTTTTTTAAAAATGATATTTTTGTAAATAAGTTTTTAAAAATGATATTTTTACAAAATTGATTTCTAAAAATGATATTTTTCTAAATTAATTTTCAAAAATAGTATTTTTCTAAATAATCAAACCTCAAAATTTGTAATTTACCTAAAACTATGAAACACACCTATCCTAACAAAAAGTAGCACACCAAACATGTGATAGGATTGGACTATAATTCTATCTTATCTTATCCTATCAAATCCAATCCAATCCTTTAAAATAGTCCAATCCTATCCTATCCTATCCTGCATACCAAACGAAGTCTAAGTGATTTGTATACTTTTGGGTTACTTTATGAACATGTTTCCCAATTTGGCGAAAGTTCTGATTTTGGTGTTGTTCAAATATCTTGATGCATTCTTTTAGCAAAATATGCATATTGAATAATAGTAATTTATGACAGGTGATTAGCATACCAGAATATATTGACTTTTTCCATTGTCAATTTCTTTTCAGGACACCAGGTAAGTAAAGACTTACAACTGCGTCACAGGAACTACATGGAAGATGTAATTATGTGAAATTTACTTATTCTTGAGAGCTATGAAATAGCATGTGCATGGCACGTCTTGCATACAAATTGAGAATTTCATTACAGAGTATTTCAAAGTAAGTATAATTGTACCAATTTTATAAGATAAGTTTTAATTGCCATTGTTAGTCTGTCAGAGCTGGGTAGGTAAGTCTGTTGATGCAGACTCTCCCGTTGAAGAGGGATTTGCGGATCTTATGATATGTCTCATTAAAGCGGAATAATATTAGCACAGTGTGGGATGCCCCTTCGATGAGGGAAGGAGTTTTCAAAAAAAAAGGAAAAAAAAAACCTCACACGACGATCGTACCTTATTTTTACTCTTGGCCAGAGTTTTCACCCAATGTTATCACGGCCTATTAACTTACGGGACTAACAGTATACTAAGGGGCCCAATTATGAATGTTTTTAAAGAAAATACATGGACTCAAATGTTTAAGAAAGAAAAATGTACAATGGGGATCTGATGAGATTTTAAAGAATACATAAGCATGCATAGTTTTTACTTACTGAGCTTTAGCTCATTTTAGTCTTATAATGCAGATGAGGAGGCACATTTTGGTGCTAACTAGCTGGTTGCCTAGCCTGCCTTTTGTCACCATGATCATATTGATGTGGACGAGCTTGACTTGTGGGTGATATTTTGCTTTGAGATATTTTGGTGTTATGTAAATACTACTGCTGACGACAAAATACACTAGTGAAAATCCGTTTTATTTCTACATTTTGTAAACATACTTTTAGCAAATAATGCCTCACAGTTGCTTTGTCTAAAAGTTTTGGAAAGTTCAAATTTTCTCACTTTTTTATAAAACTAAAGATATCGTTTAAGAAAGAATAATATTTCATAGTTTGGCGATATATGACAATATGGTTAAACTAGGGGGGTGTTACAATATTAATATCATTTTAATGTCTTTCAAGATTCATGAAATAATTAAATCTAAGGTCTTAGTATTCACTTTATGAATTGGTTGATAATTTTATCTAAATGGCCATTGAGAACAAAATTATCGACAACATTATTCCTTGATAGAAAGATGGTAACTTGAAGGTGAATATGTGTTAGAGGGGTATTGCGGTAATTTCACCTATCAAAATACGATATTATATAGGGATTTTGTATGTGGTATAGAATATGCCAGATGATCGGTTACTCAAGGCTAGTTGATTAAATTCTCTATAAGAGGCATGCCATTTAATTTAAGAGTGCAGTATTGGGTCTTTAGTGGAGTGTCTCATTTACTAATAGTATTTATATAAATACCATAATAAAAGTTATTATGTATTTATTATACTACTAGAGCTTAGATTATTTGAAACCATTAGGTCTATTGTCTAACTCAACAAAGCTCATTAATTGGTTGGTGGTATTTGTGAAATTAGTTTCTTAAAACAGCATTAGCTCATTTAGTTCCTGTGATGCAGGTGAGGAGGTTTTTGATGTATAGAGTTGCTGGTTGGCTAGCACGTTTTCTTGTTGATATGATCATACAAATATAGACGAGCTTGACCTGTGGGCGATGTTTTCTTTGTGTTTTGATATTTTGTAGTAAATATAACTACTGATGGCAAGATAAACTGATAAAAACTTTTGGTTGTACATTTTGTAAAGAGACTTTCAGCAAGTAATGCCTCGCAGTAGTTTTGTCTAAACGTTTTGGAAAGTTCAAATTTGCCCACCTTCTTATAAAACTAAAGATATGGTTTAAGAAAGAGTAATACTTCCTAGTTTGGCTGTATACGACAATATGGTTAAGCTAGGGGGCGTTACAGTTGTGGTATCAGAGCTGAGGTTTAGTCGTTTCTGAAGACTGCCTACATATGTATGATCATGTGACAGAAAGCTCGGTCAGCTAGTAAGTCTAATTAATTTCATATGTGCACTTCATTTTGTTATTTAAGTTTGATGCATACGTCATTACTGGCTATTATATTTGTTTGTGAGTAAAGAGCCACTGTACATGAAATCGTGCCAAGGAGTAAAGGTCAGACTAGCCAAGAGAGGGGTGATCAAGACAATGACAAAGATACTACTATACATCGATTGGATGAATTAGTGGAGAGACAGGCTCAACAAATAGAGAGGCTTATAGATTGAGATCAAAGGAGAGAGGAACAATTACCAGTACAAGTTGTAGCTAGGCAAGAAAATCATGAACCAGCTTCTGAAAGGTTCAGGAAAAATAAACCTCCAGTTTTCAAAGGTGAAATAGATCCATTATTAGCTGAGGAGTGGATTCAGAGTTTGGAGAGTATCTTTGATTATATAAGAATCCCTGAGGAGGAGAAAGTTTCTTGTGCTACTTGTATGTTCCAAATGGATGCTAGGCACTGGTGGGATTCCATGAAGTCAAGCACTGATATTGACAGATTGACTTGGGAGAGATTTAAGGAAATCTTTTATAGGAAGTACTTTAGTGAAGTTCATCGACTCGCAAAGGCAACTGAGTTTACCAATATGAGGCAAGGTGGCATGTCTGTATGTGACTATATAAAGAAATTTGATGAGCTATCCTGTTTTGCTCCTCATATGGTTGGTACCAACGAGTTGAAAGTTAATCAGTTTCTACAGGGGCTCAAAGCATAAATATATAGGGATATTAAGATGTCTATATGAAAATGTGTGCCTTATACAGAAGTTGCAAAGAAAGCCCTTGAAGTAGAAGAAGCTGAATTGAAAGTGGTAAAAGCACCAGAAATTAGAAGAAACATAAACATGGCAAGGCGAAATGCAAATTTCGAAAAAGGTACTCAACCAAAGTTTAATGGAGGCAAAAAGAAAATCACACAAGGTCAAGGACAAAGATAAGATGTGACATCTAGCTCCTCACATAATTAAGAGAGCCAATAATAAACATGCTTTAATTGCATATTAGGCATCTAGAAGTCATTAATACCAGTTTCATAGTAACATGCTCATTCATTATATTATGTGCATTCACATACATGTTATTGTACTAATGATTGCTGAAGTGTTCCGATGCAGTGTAAAGGCTCAATACCCTCAGAAAGAGAGAGCTTGGTGTGCTAAAAGAACAAAGGATATAATTATGAAAGTAATACTATGTGCACATACATTAAGATCGTAGTTGTTGATAACTTGGCCAAATAGTAGTTTTTCGGTAAAATGCAATTTTCACACACTTCAGAGTCAAATTCACTGTGTGTTTAGTGCGTCAAATAGGCTTAATTTCATGTCTAGGACTCATTTATAGCATTTTATTTGTCGGCTCCAGGTAAGCACGAGGTGGCATTCTGGACACTAATTTGTATGTAATTGCACTAAGCTAGCTTAGATTAAGCTTAATCGCATAATGTCATTTTTGTGCATTCTAATAATTAAGTGCTAATACTATGTTTGCCATGTTAATTGGAGTGTAATTGACTTTCTTTTTATGTTTAATGATTGGTTATAGGGCAAGGTTCCATTACATAATAATAAGATTGGCCATATGGGATTATAGGTCAATGTATGACTAGTTTTTACCTTCTAAGCTAGGTTTCACTATTTTAGTCTACACTTGGGTGTATAGAATGGACCAGCAATGTGGTGAGTATGCTAAGGATGTTTTAGAGTTGGACACCTGGAAAGCAATGTGAAAAATACCCAAAATATCCCTTAGAATTTAAGTTATGCCATTTCTTAGCCATTAAGTATCACTTTTTGACCAAATCTAGTCATTTGCTTTCCCTTTCTCTCCAGGCATGACCTGAGCCTCTCCAATACCTTCCTACACTTCTCTCAACTCCTCTTATCTATATCCAAGAGTTTTCAAGTAGTAGAACACAAATTGGAGCTCTAGAAAGCAAGATATACCAAAACTAGTCAAGGTAGCTCTACTAAGTTCTTCTTTCTAGGTCATGTCCTTTAATTTCAATTCTCTACTTGTTTCCACTTAAATATTGGTTTCATCAGGTTCTCTTAAGTTCAAAAATCTATTTCTAAGCCTTGGGAATCAGTTTAGTGGAGATAGAAGGCAAGAAGTCTAACAAAGACTCAAACTAGTCAAGGTAAGGTTTAAGTAGGATTTTAAATTTGTAGTGAGTTTCCTTTATTTCAGCTTTTAAATCTAAGCTATTATTTGATGAATAATGATCTTAGAAATCCTTATATATTGCTGGAAATATAAAATTTAAGTGGAGGATTTATATTAAGCCTAAAGCCCCAAAGTCTCCTATTTATAGAATTAAGTATTTTTATGTGTAGTAGATTAAGTTTTCTATAATTGTAATATGATTTTTAGACTTGAAGCGTATATTTTATTGATCCTATTAGTTATTAGACTCATTTGGTGGCTGGTTGGACTAGCACACAAGGGTAAAAATAGTTTAGACTTTGACCAAATGGAACGAAATTCAAGTGCACTTAGGTTGTACCGAAAGATCCTATTTGATATGTATATATGGGAATTGGATTGTTAATTGTTATTTCAGGTTTCAAACTATGATTTTAATCATGTGAGAATGTCCTAAAAATAGAGGAGGTGTTGTCCAAATATTTTTAAAATGAAATGGTACCATTTAGGAGCAAATGGACTAGTTTTACAAAATTATGTGCCATTTTTTATCTTATTGTGCTAATGAATTAGCATTCATATTTTAATACCTTTGAACAGTTTTTCAATGCTAGTTATTGATTTTCAAGTGCGTTAGGTGATTTATATGCTTCCGAGCCATTTTAAGATCAAGTTTCTTAATTTGGTGAAAGTTGTAATTTCGGCCTTGTTCAAGTATTTTAATACATTCTTTTTGTAAAATGTGCATCGTGAATAATAGTAATTTATAACAGGTGATTAGCACACCAATCTCTAGAGGATATTGACTCTTTCCATTCTCGAATCCTATTTAGGGTACGAAATAAGTAAAGTACTCAACTGCAACACAAGAATTACGTGCTATATAAGTATCTACTATGTTTCTATGTTTTGCATTTATTCTGGTTATGAGTATGACCATTGGCATTTTGATTTCAGCATATGTATACTTGGTAATTTCGGTGTAGTATTATTACGTACACCATATAACCATGCATATTTTATGAAAAAGTTTAGGAACGGTAATATGATTTATGAAATGCCTTAGTATTATTTTGTAAAACTATTTTATCATAGAGAAGTTAAGATCAAGTAACTTTCAGAAGGTTTTGTGTCACTGTTACGGGGAAGCGGGATAAATATTTACAGTTTCAGAGTGGTAGCCCCAGGAGATGGGCAAATTTGACAGAATTAGTCAGAAAGTGTGCCACAGTATTCCTCCTCCAAAGTATATAATAGACTATACTACAGTCTCGGGCCGCCTTATCTCTTGAGCTCGACGGGGTAACGATGGAATAAGGTTAGTAATGAGCCTCACTATGGTAAGAGCCGGCGGGAGGAGAGCCCATGGGATATTATTAATTCAGGAAGTCCTACAGGCACAGTGCTGAGCCGGACAGTGGGCACAAGACAGGGAAGGGTCTAAAGGAAATTGTTTATACTGAAATATTTAAGCAAGCATGTTTATACATTTAATTTATGTCATTGAGCAATATGTCATCCATTACTTTACTTATTGAGCTGTAGCTCATTATAGTCTTGTATTGCAGGTAATGATTAAAATGACAGCCTGAGCTTATGAGCTGGAGTAGAGGCCCAACCTTGGTGTTGTACATATGGATATTTTAACCACATGTGGGGACCTAGTTTGTGTATTTTAAGATATTTTGCAGTCTCTCAATGAAGTTATTTTTAGTTCGTCTCTTTTGGTACCTATCTACTACCTTTCATTTTGTAATATATGTATATTTTGATCCACCCTATGTTTGTAAGTACTGACCTTTCCCCAAAGTTTTAAAAAAATAAAAAGTTCAAATTAGCCTGTATTTTTAGAATAACGAATACATGATTATTTTCTTAAAATAACGCCTTGTAAGTAAAAAGTTAATAAATTTCCACTAGTAGTATGTGGAATAAAAGGAAGGGCGTTACAAGTTGGTATCAGGGCGGAGGTTTAAATCGTTTCTGTAGATTGTCCATATGTACATGTCGAGGAAGGGAATCACTCAGCTCACAAGTAAGTATTTATATGCATTAGTTTATATTTGTTCCATTTTTCATGTATAGTATTGGCTAATATTTTCTAGGACAAGGAGCACAGAAATGACTATCACTCGAGGTCAAATATCTAGAGCTACTAAGGGCTCTACCCTTGAGAGACATACACAGGAGTTGGTGGAACTCCGTGAAATGGTCTGTAGGCAAACAGAACAGATTGAGAGGCTGTTACAATAGCAAGGGGAACGACAAATTCCGCCTAACACACATCCTCCCCAACCACCACCACCACCTCCACCACAGGCCCCAGCTGCATTACACCCTCTCGAACTACTGTATGAGCGGTTTAGGAAACAACACCCGCCTATATTTGAGGGTACTACAGATCCACTCAGTGCAGAAGAAAGGAAATGTTCATTGGAAATAATTTTTGACTTTATGCAGCTTAACGAAAGGGAGAAAGTTTATTGTATTGTTTATATGTTAAAAAGAGATGGACATATATGGTGGGACGTGATTAGGCAAACTAGAGACACTACTCAGATGACATGGACAGAATTTCAATTTGTCTTCAACGAGAAATAGTACAATACTGCAGTGTTGGCCACAAAGGTAAATGACTTTAGTAAGTTATAACAGGGCAACCTTTCAGTGGCTGAGTATGTGAGAAAATTCGATCTGTTGGCAAGGTTTACTTCAGACATGGTCCCTAATGATATCATAAGAGTCACTCGCATTATGGAGGGGCTTAAGCCAGAACTTGCTAGAGATATTGACATGGGACTTACAAGGCTAATTTCATATGGACAGGCTGTGGAGAAAGCTTTACGAGCTAAACATCGAGAAGAAAAGATATTAAAAGCTAGAGCTTCTACCAGTTTTTCTCGTAGAGATTTTCAGACCAATGCATGTCATTTCAATGACAATAAATGGAGAGGTCAACTTTTCCAAGGTGGGTCTGAACAAAATAAGAGGTTCAACAGTGGCAACAGGGTAGACAACAAAGGAGACAGCAATGGCCACAATGTGAAAAATATAGTAAGAACCATCCAGGAGAGTGCAGAGCGCATACCACAGTTTGTTATAAATGTGGTAAGGAGGGTCATTTTAAAAGAGAGTGCCCACTATGGAAGAATAAGCAGAAGAAAGAAGAACATAGGAAGACTAATGTTAGGGTGTTTGCACTCACTCAGGCTGATGCAGAGGCAGATCCTTCAGTTGTTTCAGGTGAGATTCTTATCACTGATATACCTACACATGCATTAATAGATTCTAGTGCCACATATTTATTTACATCCATAACATATGTGAGGAGATTGGGTAGACTCCCTGATCAGTTACCAGAAGTATTTAGTATAGCATTACCATCAGGGGAAATATTATACTCAGATCAGTGGTTAAAAGGAGTTCCATTATAGATAGATGGTAGAGAACTATTTGTGGATCTTGTGATGTTGGAAATGCAGGAATATGAGGTAATACTCGGTATGGATTGGCTTTCCAAGTACAATGCTACTATTGACTGTGGAAAGAAAAGAGTAATTTTCCAACCTCCTGAAGAAGATCAGTTCGTTTTTATTGGCACTCCACCAAAAATTAGTCTACCTATCATTTCTGCTTTGAAGGCGAAGAAATTGTTGGACAATGTTTGTTCAGGGTATTTAACTAATGTAATAGATACGTCTATGGAACAACAATTGAGACCAGAAGATGTACCGATAGTTAAGGATTTCTTAGAAGTGTTTCCAGATGAATTATCAGGATTACCACCAGACAAAGAAATTGAGTTTGGTATTGAATTATTACCTGGTACTGCACCAATATCGAAGGCACCCTATAGAATAGAACCTGCAGAGTTGAAAGAATTAAGACACAATTACAGGAACTCATAGACAAAAAGTTCATCAGACCTAGCTATTCACCATAGGGCGCTCCAGTTTTGTTTGTCAAGAAGAAAGATAGTACCATGCGGATGTGTATTGATTACAGAGAATTAAATAAAGTGACAATCAAGAATAAGTACCTACTTCCTAGGATTGATGATCTGTTTGAAAGGGTTCAGCCGTACTTTCCAAGATTGACTTGAGATCGGGATACCATCAGTTAAAAATTAGAGAAGAAGATGTGCAAAAAATAGCCTTTCGGACTCGTTATGGTCATTATGAATTCTTGGTAATGCCATTCGGATTGGCCAATGCCCCAGCAGCCTTTATAGATATGACGAATAAAGTCTTTAAAGATTATCTAGACAAGTTTGTAATAGTGTTCATTGATGATATTCTAGTTTACTCACAGTCCAAAAATGAACATGAGGAGCACTTGGGACTTACACTGCAGAAGTTGAAGGAGAAGCAACTTTATGCCAAGTTTAAAAAGTGTGAATTCTGGCTTGAGAAAGTTACCTTTTTGGGTCATATAGTTTCTAGTGAAGGTATTTCGGTGGATCCAGTAAAGATAGAAGCGGTTAGTAAGTGGTCAAGACCGAATAATGCTTCTGAGATACGAAGTTTTCTAGGATTAGCAGGCTACTACAGGAGATTTGTGGAGGAATTTTCTAAGATAGCTATACCTCTCACACAACTCACTAGAAAGAATAAAATATTTGAATGGACTGAGGCTTGTGAGAGAAGTTTTCAAGAGTTAAAATAAAGATTGATTTCAACCCCAATACTCACTATTCTATCTGGATCAGGAAACTTTGTAATTTATAGCGATGCGTCAAAAAAAGGATTAGGGTGTGTGCTAATACAGAATGGTAAAGTAATTGGTTATGCCTCTAGACAATTAAAAGACTACAAGCAAAAATATCCTACTCATGACCTAGAGTTGGCAGCAGTTGTATTTGCTCTTGAGATTTGGAGACATTATCTGTACGGGGAACATTGTGAAATATACACTGACCATAAGAGTCTCAAGTACTTTTTTACACAAAAGGAATTAAACATGAGACAAAGACGATGGTTAGAGNAGTGGAAGATAGAAAGACCACTGATTTTAGTATCTCAGTTAATAGGACTATGAAGTTTAAAGATAGATTATGTGTCCCAAATGATGAAGGACTCAAGAACAAAATCCTTATAGAGACTCACACTACACCGTATTCATTGCATCTAAGAACTACAAAGATGTATAATGATTGGAGAATGCATTATTGGTGGCTGGAATGAAAAAAGACATCGTAGAGTTAGTAGCTAAGTGTCTCAGATGTCAATAGATCAAAGCTGAACACCAATGATCCGCTGGTCTATTACAACCACTGCAGACTCCAGAATAGAAATGGAAAGAAATAACTATGGATTTTGTGGTTGGATTATTTAGAACCTCGAAACAGCATGATACCATATGGGTTATAATAGATAGATACACAAAGTCAGCACACTTCTTTCCCGTATGCATGACCTACACTATGGATCAGTTTGCAGAATTGTATATTCAAGAAATTGTGAGATTGCATGGAGTACCAGTTTCCATTATTTCAGATCGGATTCGCGGTTCACTTTAAAGTTTTGGGAGAGTTTGCAGAAGGCCATGGGAACCAGATTGAAGTTCAGTACAGCTTTTCACCCTTCAATAGATGGACAAACAGAAAGGACAATTCAGACTTTGGAAAATATGTTAAGAGCATGTGTTTTAGATTTCCATGGAGCATGGAGTAAATACCTACCATTGATTGAGTTTGCTTATAATAACAGTTATCAAGCAACAATTGGTGTTGCTCCACATGAAATGTTATATGGTAGAAAGTGACGATCTCCAATCCATTGGGATGAAATGGGAGAAAAGAAGTATCTTGGCCCAGAGTTAGTCAAAGAAACCACAGAGGCAATAGAAAAGATAAGAAAAAGAATACATGCTACACAGAGTCGACAGAAGAAGTACGCTGATCCAATGCGAGAAGATATAGAATTCAATGTAGGGGACATGGTATTTTTAAAAGTAGCACCAATGAAAGGAGTGATGAGATTTGGAAAGAAAGGAAAGTTGAGTCCTAGATTTATTGGACCTTTCGAGATCCTTGAAAGAGTTGGAAACGTAGCATATAGACTTGCTTTACCTCTATAACTGTCAAGCGTACACAATGTCTTCCATATCTCTTTATTGAGGAAATATGTTTCAGACCTCTCCCCTCTGTTGAGTTATGAGCCACTAGAGCTTAATCGAGATTTGACATATGAGGAACGACCAGTACAGATACTTGATAGAAAAGAGAAAGAATTGAGAAACAAGAAAATTTCACTAGTTAAAGTTTTGTGGAGAAATTTTGCAGTAGAAGAAGTGACTTGGGAGTGAGAGGATGAAATGAGGATCAAGTATCCACAATTATTTGGGTAAGGAAATTTCGAGGACGAAATTTTTATAAGAAGGAGGGGATTGTGACATCCAGCTCCTCACATAATTAAGAGAGCCAATAATAAACATGCTCTAATTGCATATTAGGCATCTAGAAGTCATTAATACCAGTTTCATAGTAACATGCTCATTCATTATGTTATATGCATTCACATACATGTTATTGTACTAATGATTGCTAAAGTGTTCCGATGCAGTGTAAAAGCTCAATACCCTCAGAAAGAGAGAGCTCGGTGTGCTAAAAGAACAAAGGACATAATTATGAAAGTAATACTATATGCACATGCATTAAGATCGTACTTGTTGATAACTTGGTCAAATAGTAATTTTTCGGTAAAATGTAATTTTCACGCACTTCGGAACCGAATTCACTGTGTGTTTAGCACGTCAAATAGGCTTAATTTAATGTCTAGGACTCATTTATAGCATTTTATTTGTCGGCTTCAGGTAAGCACGAGGTGGCATTCTGGACACTAATTTGTATTTAGTTGCACTAAGCTAGCTTAGATTAAGCTTAATCGTGTAATGTCATTTTTGTGCATTCTAATAATTAAGTGCTAATACTACGTTTGCCATATTAATTGGAGTGTAATTGACTTTTCTTTTATGTTTAATAATTGGTTATAGGGCTAGGTTCCACTAGATTACAATAAGATTAGCCATATGTGATTATAGGTCAAAGTATGACTAGTTTTCACCTTTTAAGCTAGGTTTCACCATTTTAGTCTACACTTGGGTGTATAGGATGGACCAGCAACGTGGTGAGTATGCTAAGGATGTTTTAGAGCTAGACACATGGAAAGCAATGAGCAAAATATCCAAAATATCCCTTAGAATTTAAGTTGTACCATTTCTTAGCCATTAAGTATCACTTTTTGACCAAATCTGGTCATTTGCTTTCCCTTTCTCTCCAACCACGACCTGAGCCACTCCAATACCTTCCTACACTTCTCTCAACTCCTCTTATCCATATCCAAGAGTTTTTAAGTGGTAGAACATAAATTAGAGCTCTAGAAAGTAAGGTACACCAAAACTAGTCAAGATAGCTCTACTAAGTTCTTCTTTCTAGGTCTTGTCCCTTAATTTCAATTCTCTACTTGTTCCCACTTAAATATTGGTTTCATCAGGTTCTCTTAAGTTCAAAAATCTATTTCTAAGCCTTGCGAATCAGTTTGGTGGGGATAGAAGGCAAGAAGTCTAACAAAGACTCAAACTAGTCAAGGTAAGGTTTAAGTAGGATTTTGAATTTGTAGTGAGTTTCCTTTATTTCAGCTCTTAAACCTAAGCTATTATTTGATGAATAATGATCTTAGAAATCCTTATATATTGCTAGAAACATAAAATTTAAGTGGAGGATTAATCTTAAGCCTAAAGCCCCAAAGTTTGCTATTTATGGAATTAAGTATTTTTATATGTAGTAGATTAAGTTTTCTATAATAGTAATCTGATTTTTAGGCTTGAAGTGTATATTTTATTGATCCTATTAGTTATTAGACTCATTTGGTGGCTTGTTGTGCTGGCACACAAGGGTAAAAGTGATTTAGACTTTGTCCAAATGGAAAGGAATTCAAGTGCACTTAGGTTGTACCGAAAGATCCTATTTGATGTGTATATGTGGGAATTGGATTGTTAATTGTTATTGCAGGTTTAAAACTATGATTTTAGTCATGTGGGAATGTCCTAAAAATAGGGGAGATACTGTCCAAATATTTTTAAAATGAAATAGCACCATTTAGGAGCAAATGGACTAGTTTTACAAAATTATGTGCCATTTTTGATCATATTGTGCTAATGAACTAGCATTCATATTTTAATACCTTTGAACAGTTTTTCAATGCTAGTTATTGATTTTCAAGTGCCTTAGGTGATTTATATGCTTCCGAGCCATTTTAAGATCAAGTTTCTTAAATTGGTGAAAATTGTCATTTCGGTCTTGTTCAAGTATTTGATGCATTCTTTTTGTAAAATGTGCATCGTGAATAATAGTAATTTATAACAGGTGATTAGCACACCAATCTCTAGAGGATATTGACTCTTTCCACTCTCAATTCCTATTCAGGACACGAGGTAAGCAAAGTACTCAACTGCAACACAAGAATTACGTGCTATATAAGTATCTATTATGTTTCCATGTTTTGCATTTATTCTGGTTATGAGTATGATCATTGGTATTTCGATTTCAGCATATGTATGCTTGGTAATTTCGGTGTGCTATTATTATATACACCATATAACCATACATGTTTTATGAAAAAGTTTAACAACGGTAATATGATTTATGAAATGCCTTAGTATTATTTTGTAAAACTATTTTATCATAGAGAAGTTAAGACCAGGTAACTTTCAGAAGGTTTTGTGTCACTGTTACTGGGAAGCGGGATAAATATTTACAGTTTCAGAGTGGCAGCCCCAGGAGAGGGGTAAATTTGACGGGATTAGTAAGAAAGTATGCCACAGTATTCCTCCTCCAAGGTATATAATAGATTATACTACAGTCTCGGGTTGCCTTATGTCTTGAGCTCGACGGAGTAACGATGGAATAAGGTTAGTAATGAGCCCCGCTGTGGTAAGAGCCGGCGGGAGGAGAGCCCATGGGATATCATTAATTCAGGAAGTCCTGCAGGCACAGTGCTGAACCAGACAGTGGGCACAAGATAGGGAAGGGTCAAAAGGAAATTGTTTACACTAAAACATTTAAACAAGCACGTTCATACATTTAATTCATGTCACTGAGCAACATGTCATCCATTGCTTTACTTACTGAACTGTAGCTCATTATAGTCTTGTGTTGCAGGTAATGATTAAAATGACAGCCTGAGCTTGTGAGCTGGAGTAGAGGCCCAACCTTGGTGTTGTATATGTGGATATTTTGACTACATGTAGGGGCCTAGTTTGTGTATTTTGGGATGTTTTGCAGTCTCTCAATGAAGTTGTTTTTAGATCGTCTCTTTTGGTACCTATCTACTACCTTTCATTTTGTAATATATGTATATTTTGATCCACCCTATGTTTCTAAATAAGGTCAGCTATCCATAAAGTTTTAAAGAAAATAAAAAGTTCAAATTAACCCGTACTTTTGGAATATCGAATACAGGATTATTTTCCAAAAGTAACGCCTTGTAATTAAAAAGTTAATAAATTCCCACTAGTAGTATGTGGAATAAAAGGAAGGGCGTTACACAAGATCCTTCAAAGCGCCTAGCAATAGGTCAACAAATGCAATCTACTCCGAATCAGAAGGTTACATGTCCCAAATCTGGAAAGCCTCATAAAGGTGAATGTCTTTTTGGTAGTGGAGTGTGTTATACATGTGGCAAGACAGGACATTTTTCCAAGTATTGTCCCTCCACCTCTGGTGAACAAAAGAAAGTTCCAGCTCGTGTGTTTACCATGACTGCGATAGATGCTGAGGCTGATCCATCGGTTGTAGCAGGTGAGATCTCTATCTTTGATATCCTCATAAATATATTAATAGATTCAGGAGCTACACATTCATTTGCATCACCAGCATATGTGAGAAAATTGGGCAGATCACCTGAAACTTTAAATTTAAGATACTGTGTAACTATTCCATCTGGGGAAGTGTTATATTCTAGTCAAGTTTTGAGAGGGTGTCTAATACATATAGATGGTAGAGAGTTGTGGGTTGACTTAATAGTGTTGAATATGAAGGATTTTGAGGTGATTTTAGGTATGGATTGGCTATCTAAGTATCATGCCAGCATTGATTGTAATGGTAAGAGAGTTGTATTTCAGCCACCTGGTGAAGAGGAGTTTACTTTCCTTAGGTTTTTCAAGAAGAAAATGGTGCCAATTATTTCAATGATAAAAGCAAAGAAGTTACTTGAGAAAGGATGTACTGGTTATTTGGCAAATATAATGGATACTAGAGAGGAAGTTAAGATGAAGTCAGAGGAAGTACCAATGGTTAATGAATTTCTGGAGGTATTCCCAGAAGAACTACAAGGATTACCACCTGATAGGGAGATAGAGTTTGATATTGATTTGCTACCTGGTATAGCTCCTATTTCTAAAGCACTATATAGAATGGCTCCAGCAGAGCTGAAGGAATTAAAGGTACCATTACAGGAGCTTTTAAATAAGGGTTTCATACGCCCAAGTTTTTCACTATAGGGTGCTCCAGTGTTGTTTGTATTGAAGAAAGATGGAACTATGAGACTTTGTATTGATTATAGAGACTAAATAAAGTCACAATTAAGAATAAGTATCTTCTCCCTAGAATTGATGATTTGTTTGACCAATTACAAGGATCTTCAGTGTTTTCTAAAATTGATTTAAAATCTAGATACCATCAGTTGAAGATCAAAGAAGAAGATATTCCTAAGACAGCTTTTAGAACGAGATACGGGCACTATGAGTTCTTAGTGATGCCCTTTGGCTTAACTAATGCCCCAGCTGCTTTTATGGACATGATGAACAGAGTAATTCAAAGATTTCTTGGATAGTTTGTCATAGTGTTCATTGATGATATTTTAATCTACTCACACTCAAGGGAGGAGCATATGGAGCATTTGAGAACAATTTTGAGGATCTTGAAAGAAAAGCAATTGTATGCAAAGTTTAAGAAGTGTGAGTTCTAGTTGGAGAAAGTTATCTTCCTTGGTCATGTAGTATCTGGAAATGGTATTTTTGTGGACCCAAAAGCTGTAAGTAATTAGTCAACGCCTATAAATGTTTCAAAGATTCATAGTTTCTTAGGATTGTCTGGTTACTATAGAAGGTTTATAGAAGGATTTTCTAAGTTGGCTTCTCCATCGACTCAGTTGACTAGAAAGAATGTGAAATTTCATTGGAATGATGATTGTGAAAAGAGTTTTCAAGAGTTAAAGCATCATTTGGTCACAGCTCCTATACTTTCTATACCTACTGGATCAGGAGGATTTGTCGTTTACAGTGATGCTTCAAAGAATGGTCTAGGCTGTGTTTTGATGCAAAATAATAAGGAGATCGCCTATGCTTCTAGGCAACTGAAAGAATACGAAAAGAAATATCCTACTCATGATTTGGAGCTAGCAGCAATAGCTTTTGCACTGAAGATCTGGAGACATTATCTTTACGGAGAAAGATGTCAAATTTACACAGACCATAAAAGTCTCGAGTACTTCTTTACCCGAAAGGAACTAAATATGAGACAGAGAAGATGGCTTGAACTGGTGAAAGACTATGATTGTGAGATCAACTATCATCCAGGGAAAGCTAATGTAGTTGCAGATGCTCTAAGTAGAAAGTCATTAGCTGCTATGTCACTTAAGTATGTTGATCGGAAACATCTTTTGATGGATTTGCATCGATTGGAATTAGAGATTGTGCCTACAGGTTTAATGGAGAAATTTGTAGCTCTTACCTTACAACCTACAATTTTGGAGAGAATTAAGCAAGGTCAAAGTACGGATCCCTATCTGACAGGTTTAAAGACTAAGATAGAGTCCGGAAAGGAGGTAGCCTTCCAGGTTTCTAGTGATGGTGTAATCAGATACAGAAATAGACTGTGCGTGCCTGAAGGAACGGTTAGAAAGGAGATATTGACAGAAGCTCACACAACTCCCTACTCTGTGCATCCTGGTATAACAAAGATATACAAGGGTTTAAAAATGCATTATTGGTAGCCAGGTATGAAGAAGGATGTGATTGAGTTTGTAGAACAATGTCTCACATGCCAGCAAGTTTAAGCTAAATATCAAAGATCTGCTGGTACATTGAAGCCTATACATGTGCCATAGTGGAAATGAGAAGAGATTGCTATGGATTTGGTTGTTGGACTTCCTAAAATAAATAAAGGTCATGATGCCATTTGGGTAATTGTTGATAGATATACTAAGTCAGCCCATTTTCTACCGATTAAAGTGACTTATAGCTTGGATCAGGTGGCTCAGTTGTACGTTTAAGAAATCATTAGACTACATGGTGTTCCAAAGGTTATCATTTCTGACCGAGATTCTAGATTCACTTCAAAATTCTGGAAGAGGGTTCAGCAGGCTATGGGTACAAAACTAGCATTTAGTACAGCTTTTCATCCTCAGACAGATGGACAATGATAGAGAACTATACAGACTCTTGAGGATATGCTTAGAGCTTTGTGTGTTAGATTTTCACGGGTCTTGGAGCAAGTACTTACCACTAATAGAATTTGCCTACAACAATAGTTATAAAGTTTCAATTAAAATACCTCCGTATGAAGCATTGTATGGAAGAAAATGTAGATCTCCAATTCATTGGGATGAGATGGGAGAAAAGAAATTCCTCGGTCTAGAATTGGTAAGAGAAACTGCTGAAGCAGTAGAAAAGATTCGTAAAAGGTTATTAGCTGTTCAGAATAGACAGAAGCATTATGCTGATCCTAGAAGGAGAGAGGTAATATTTGATGTTAGGAATAAAGTATTTATGAAGGTTGCTCCCATGAAAGGAATCATGAGGTTTGGGAAGAAAAGGAAGCTTAGTCCTAGATACATAGGCCCATTTGAGATACTTGACAAAGTTAGAGATGTTGCCTACAGACTTGCCTTGCCACCCTCACTATCAAACGTACACAATGTTTTTCATGTCTCTATGTTAAGAAGTTATATTCCAAACCCTTCACATATTTTGAGTTTTGAGCCATTAGAGTTGAGCCAAGATGTGAGCTATGAAGAACAACCAGTGGAGATTTTGGATAGAAAAGAAAAGGATCTTAGAAACAAGAAGATCCCTTTGGTCAAAGTATTATGGAGGAATCACGAAGTAGAAGAGGCCACATAGGAAAGAGAAGAAGAGATGAAAACGAAGTATCCTCACTTATTTGCGTAAGCAAATTTCTAGGACGAAATTTAATAAAGAGAGAAGGATTGTGATGCCCAAGATTCTCACATGCATAAATAAGCCAATAATAAACATATTCATATTACATAATAGACATATCATAAAACTAGAGTTAATTTTATGGTAAATTGCTTAAGCTGACTGTTAAATGCCTTCGATATATATTATTGCACTAATATTAATTTGAAGTGCTCCTATGCAGTATAAAGGTTCAGTACCCTCAAAAAGAGAGCTTAGTATGTGAGAAGAACAAAGAATACATTCACGAATAGTAATACTATATGCACATGCATTAAAATTATATTTGTTGATAAGCTGGTCAAATAGTAGTTTTTCGGTAAAATACATTTTTCACGCTTTTCGGAGTTAAATTCACTGTGCGTTTAACACGTCAAATAGCTTTAATTTAAT
>JXTC01000013.1:743249-762661 GCA_002914845.1 Trema orientale | reverse complement strand
TCTCCACTTGATACTACTTAAATAATGATTCCTCTAGGTCCTCTTGAGTCCTAAGATCAATTTTAAAGCCTTAGAAATCTGTTTTGTGGAAGTAGAAGGCAAGAGCTTCAACAAAACTTTAAACTAGTCAAAGTGAGCTTTTTGTGGAATTTAGAATTGGTAATTTATTTCTATTGCTTTAGTTCTTAAATCAAAGCTTTTAGTTGACGAATAAAGGTCCTAAGAAACCTTGTTTATGGCTGGAAACAAAAAATTTAAGTGGAGGATTAAAATTAGACTTAAAGCCCTAAAGTTTGCTATTGGTGGATTCAAGTGTTTCCATTGTAAGAATAAGTTGTCTACACTTGTAATTTGGTCTCTTGACTTGGAATATGTGAGATAGTGATCCTTTTATGTGTATTACATCTATTTATTGGCAGGTTGTGATGTCATACAAGTGTTAAAGTAGTTTTAAATGTTGTCCAAATTGGAAGGAATTCAAGTGTACTTAGGTTGCTCTAAATGATCCTTTTTGAGTTGAATATGTGAGAATTGGATTATTGATTATATTGCAGGTCTTAAATCATGATTTTAATCATATGGGGATGTCCTAAAAATAGGGGAGGTGCTGTCCAAATATTTTTAGAACCAAATGGTACCATTTAGAACCGAATGGACTAGTTTTTGGTGAAAGTAGGTGATATTTTGGTTCATTTTGTAGTTAGGTTTCTTGAATTTTGTGATAGTTATGATTTTAGTCTTGTGGTTGTTTTCTTTATCATTTTACATTGTAATGATCATCTTAGTAATAAATTTGACATCAGGTCTTCCACATACCTAGCCACAGAGGATATTGACCCTTTCCACTATCTTTTCTACCAGACACAAGGTAAGTAAAGATTTATTTTAACTGCATCACAAGAACAGTAGTAGATACAACATATTTTTCTACATGCATATGTGTATTATTTCAAGTATATATTATTTATATGGTTATTGTTTTGTTCATGAAAGTCATAAGCATGATATGATCATTTAAACATGATTTTCAAAGAAGTAAAGTTTTCCACGCATTGGATTCAAAGTAGTAACATTGTACTGATTTTATGAGATATGTTTTAAGTACATTGTTTAGTCTGTCTACGTTGGGTAAGTATAGTTTGCATAGGCATCCTTCCCGCATAGGTAAGCACAGCTTATCGACTGCCAGGATTGAGCATTGTACTATGAGATTTATTAGGTGCATTACTTAGTCGGTCTGTGTTGGGTAGGTATGGTTCACATTGGCCATGTGTTTCCTTCCTGCACAGGTGGGCATGACCTACCGACTGCCGCGACTTTGTAATGTACTCAAGGGCCCTATAAAGAAACGTATTCTAAGAAAAGTGCATTAAAATGAATAGTTATGAAAGAAAGAGTACAATGGGAATTCCAATAAAGTTTATGCGTGAAATACGCTCACGAGCATGCATGATCTTTACTTACTGAGCATTTGCTCATTTAGTTCCTATGATACAGGTGATGAGGTTTTTGATGTATAGAGTTGCTGGTTAGCTAGCACGTTTCCTTGTTGATATGATCCTATCAATGTAGACGAGCTTGACCTATGGGCGATGTTTTCTTTGTATTTTGTTATTTTGTGTATTGTAAATATAACTGCTGATGACAAGATAAACTGATAAAACTTTTGGTTGTACATTTTATAAAGAGACTTTCAGCAAGTAATACCTCGCAGTAGTTTTGTCTAAACATTTTGGAAAGTTCAAATTTGCCCACTTTTTTATAAAACTAAAGATATAGTTTAAAAAAGAGTAATACTTTCTAGTTTGGCTGTATACGACAATATGGTTAAGCTAGGGGGCATTACAGCTACACGTTAGAATTCATAATCAGCCAAGATAATCACAACTAGCTAATTCTAGTTTGTTAACAAAGATATCCCTTAAAAGTCAAATCGTAAGTATCAAATAAAAATTCAAATTAATCATCACTACATACAAATATATCATACATTTTTAGCAAAACAAAATTAAGAAAAAATATATATAATAACAAAAACAAGTGTTACCTTAAAATCGCTTCAACTAGTTCTTAAGATTAAGGTATATATATCCATCCCTTCTTATATAGATTTGGAAGTGTACTAATTAATATAAGAGAGTTGTAAGAGCATTTCACTAACTTAAAAGAAACTCCTAGTCATGAGAAAAGAAACTAGTGGAGATTTTATATAGTGAAAGTACTAAGTGGAAATACTATGTCGGTTAATAGGTTTTTCATAGAATTAACCCCTTTTTTCTTTTTTCTTTTTTTTTAACGTGTCAGCCTATAAATAAATTATGGTTGAGCCATAAGTCATTAATTTCATGCTTCCTAGTTCATGGTAGAGAAGTGGAATGTGACATCAAACCACTAACTACAATTATTTTGTCTTATATATATATATATTTTAAGAAAAACAAACTTACGGAAATCTAGTAATGGACTTATGACTTAATAATAAAGCTAAAGTACGAATACGTACAAGATAGATATTTAATATTACTAACAAAATATAATAATGTTTACAATTACTTAATTGGCTCTAAAAAAATAATTATTATGTACTTAAACTAAATGTCATAAAATGATGTGCATGTATGTTCCTATGTTAAAACGTGTTCTAGTGTGATCAATTTAATACGCACTATATTTGTACCAACGAGCGTGTCTCGAGCATTTTACTATAAAATTACATAGAGAGCAGGGATGTACATCTATAATAACTAATAATCATGCATCCATAATCATATGCACGTATAATATTAATGCTAAATGCGATGCAATCATGCTATTATTGGCTCTCTTAATTATGTGAGGAGCTGGATCATACAATTCTCTCCTCCTTATAAAACTTTCGTCCTCGAAATTTTGCTCACCCAAATAATTCTGCATACTTGATCCTTGTTTCATCCTCTCACTCCCAAGTCGCTTCTTTTACTGCGAAATTCCTCCACAAAACTTTAACTAGTGGAATTTTCTTGTTTCTCAATTCTTTCCCTTTTCTGTCAAGTATCTTTACTGGTCGTTCCTCATATATCAAATCTCGATTAAGCTCTAGTGGCTCATAACTCAACAGATGGGAGAGGTCTGAATCATATTTCCTCAATTAAGAGATATAGAAGACATTGTGTACGCTTGACATTGATGGAGGTAAAGCAAGTCTATATGCTACGTTTCCAACTCCTTCAGGGATGTCAAAAGGTCCAATAAATCTAGGACTCAACTTTCTTTTCTTTCCAAATCTCATCTCTCCTTTCATTAGTGCTACTTTTAAACATACCATGTCTCCTACATTGAATTCTATATCTCTTCGCATTGGATCAGTGTACTTCTTCTGCCGACTCTGTGTAGCAAAGATTCTTTTTCTTATCTTTTCTATTGCGTCTGTGGTTTCTTTGACTAACTCTGGACCAAGATACTTCTTTTCTCCCATTTCATCCCAATGGATTGGAGATCGACACTTTCTACCATATAGCATTTCATATGGAGCTACACCAATTGTTGCTTGATAACTGTTATTATAAACAAACTCAATCAGTGGTAGGTATTTACTCTATGATCCTTGGAAATCTAAAATACATGCTCTTAACATATCTTCCAAAGTCTGAATTGTCCTTTCTGTTTGTCCATCTGTTGAATGGTGAAAAGCTGTACTAAACTTTAATCTGGTTCTCACGGCCTTCTGCAAACTTTCCCAAAACTTTGAAGTGAATCGCGGATCCTGATCTGAAATAATTGAAACTGGTACACCATGCAGTCTCACAATTTCTTGAATATACAGTTCTGCAAACTGATCCATAGTGTAGGTCATGCGTACAAGAAGGAAGTGTGTTGATTTTGTGTATCTATCTACTATAACCCAAATGGCATCATATTGTTTTGAAGTTCTAGGTAATCCAACTACAAAATCTATAGAAATTTCCTCCCATTTCCATTCTGGAGTCTATAGTGGCTGTAATAGACTAGCGGGTCTTTGGTATTCAGCTTTAATCTGTTGACATGTGAGACACTTGGCTACAGACTCTACGACGTCCCTTTTTATTACAGGCCACCAATAATGCATTCTGAAATCATTATACATCTTTGTAGTTCCTGGGTGCAATGAATACGGTGTAGTATGAGCTTCTATAAGAATTTCATTCTTAAGTCCTTCATCATTTGGGACACATAATCTGTTTTTAAACTTCATAGTCCCATTAACTGAGATACTAAAATCAGTGGTCTTTCTATCTTCCACTTTACCTTTCTATTTTAATAAATACGAATCTGTAAGTTGACCCCGTTTAATTCTTCCTAATAATGTTCACTGAAGTGTCATTGTTGCCAATTTACCAATGATGATCTCAATTTGTGCTCTACACATATCCTCCTGAAGTGGCTTTGATAACCTCCTTAGAACCAATAAACTACTAGGTGATTTTCTACTCAGCGCATCTACCACGACATTTGCCTTTCCTGGATGATACAAAATCTCACAATCATAGTCTTTTACCAGTTCTAACCATCTTCTTTGCCTCATGTTTAATTCCTTCCGTATGAAAAAGTACTTGAGGCTCTTATGGTTAGTGTATATTTCACAATGTTCCCCATATAGATAATGTCTCCAAATCTTTGGAGAAAATGCCACTGCTGCTAACTCTAGGTCAAGAGTAGGATATTTCTGCTCGTAGTCTTTCAATTGTCTAGAGGCATAAGCTATTACTTCACAATTCTGCAATAGTACGCACCCCAATCCTTGCTTTGAAGTGTTGCTATAAATTATAAAGTTTCCTGATCCAGAGAGAATAGTGAGTATTGGGGCTGAAATCATTCTTTGTTTCAACTCTTGAAAACTTTTCTCACAAGCCTCTGTCCATTCAAATTTCTGACTCTTTCTGGTGAGTTGTGTGAGAGATATCACTATCCTAGAAAATCCCTCCACAAATCTCCTGTAGTAGCCTACCAATCCTAGAAAACTTCGTATCTCCGAAGCATTATTCGGTCTTGACCACTTACTGACCGCTTCTATCTTTGCTGAATCTACTGAAATACCTTCACTAGAAACTATATGACCCAAAAAGGTAACTTTCTCAAGCCAGAATTTACACTTTTTAAACTTGGCATAAAGTTGCTTCTCCTTCAACTTTTGTAGTGTAAGTTTCAAGTGCTCCTCATGTTCATTTTTGGACTGTGAATAAACCAAGATGTCATCCATATCCATAAAGGCTGCTGGGGCGTTAGTCAATCCGAATGGCATTACCAAGAATTCAGAATAATCATAACGAGTCTGAAAGGCTGTTTTTGGCACATCTTCTTCTCTAATTCTCAACTGATGGTATCCCAATCTTAAGTCAATTTTAGAAAATACAACCGAACCCTATAATTGGTCAAACAGATCATCAGTCCTAGTGGGTGCTTATTCTTGATTGTCACTTTATTTAATTCTCTGTAATCAATACACATCCGCATGGTACCATCTTTCTTCTTGACAAACAAAACTTGAGTGCCCAATGGTGAATAGCTAGGTCTAATTAACCTTTTGTCTACGAGTTCCTATAATTGTGTCTTCAATTCTTTCAACTCTGCAGGTGTTATTCTATAGGGTGCCTTCGATATTGGTGCAGTACTGGGCAATAATTCAATAACAAACTCGATTTTCCTGTCTGGTGGTAATCTTGGTAATTCATCCGAAAACACTTCTAAGAAATCTCTAACTATCAGTACATCTTCAGGTCTCAATTGCTGTTCCATAGAAGTATCTATTACGTTAGCTAAATATCTTAAACAACTATTGTCCAACAATTTCTTTACCTTCAAAGCAAAAATGATAGGTAGACGAATTTTTGGTGGAGTGCCAATAAAAACAAACTGATCTTCTTCAGAAGGTTGGAATATCAATCTTTTCTTTCCATAGTCAATAGTAGCATTATACTTAGAAAGCCAATCCATACCGAGTATTACCTCATATTCTTCCATTTCTAATCTTACAAGATCCAGAAATAGCTCTCTACCATATATCTTTAATGGAACTCCTTTTAGCCACTTATCTGAATATAATATTTCCCCTAATGATAACGCTGTACTGAATACCTCTGGCAACTGATCAGGGAATCTATCCAATCTCCTCACATATGTTATGGATGCAAATGAATGTGTGGCACCAGAATCTATTAATACATACGTAGGTATGTCAGCGATAAGAATCTCACCTGAAACAACCGAAGAATCTGCGTCTGCATCAGCCTGAGTGAGTGCAAACACCAAAGCATTAGTCTTCCTAGGTTCTTCTTTCTTCTGCTCATTCTTCCATAGTGGGCCTCTCTTTTGAAATGACCTTCTTTACCACATTTATAGCAAATTGTAGTATGAGCTCTACACTCTCTAGGATGGTTCTTACCGCATTTTTTACATCGTGGCCCTGTTGTCTCCTTTGCTGTCTGCTCTGTTGTCTACTGTTGAACCTCTTATTTTATTCTAAACCACCTTGGAAAAATTGACCTCTTCGTTTATTGTCATTGAAACAACTTGCATTGGGCTGAAAATCTCTACGGGAAAAACAGGTAGAAGCTCTAGCTTTTAATATCTTCTCTTCTCGATGTTCAGCTCGTAAAGCTTTCTCTACAGCCTGTCCATATGAAATTGGCCTTGTAAGTCCCATGTCAACATCTCTAGCAAGTTTTGGCTTAAGCCCCTCTGTAAAGCGAGTGACCCCTGTGATATCATTAGTAACCATGTCTAAAGTAAACCTTGCCAACTGATCGAATTTTCTCACATACTCAGCCGCTGAAAGGTTGCTCGGTTGTAACTTACTAAACTCATTCACCTTTGTGGCCAACACTGCAGTATTGTAATATATCTCGTGGAAAACAAATTAAAATTCCGTCCATGTCATCTGAGTAGTGTCTCTCGTTTGCCTAATCACGTCCTACTATATACGTGCATCTCTCTTAACATATAAATAGAACAATAAACTTTCTCCCTTTCATTAAGCTGCATAAAGTCAAAAATTGTTTCCAACGAACATTTCCATTCTTCTGCATCGAGTGGATCTGTAGTACCCCCAAATACTGGCAGGTGCTATTTTCTAAATCATTCATACTGTGGTTCTAGAGCACGTAATGCAGCTGGGGCCTGTGGCGGAGGTGGTGGTGGTGGTTAGCGAGGATGTGTGATAGGCGGAATTTGTCTATCCCCTTACTACTGTAACAGCTACTCAATCCGTTCTGCCTTCCGATAGACCATCTCACGGAGTTCCACCAACTCCTGTGCATATCTCTCAAGGGTCGAGCCCTCAGTAGCTCTAGATGTTTGACCTCGAGTTATAGTCATTTCTGTGCTCCTTGTCCTAGTAAATATTAGCCAATAATATACATGAAAAATGCAAAAAATAAAAACTAATGCATATAAATACTTGCTTGTGAGCTGAGTGATTCCCTTCCTCGACATGTACATATGGACGGTCTACAGAAACGATTTAAACTTCCGCTCTGATACCAACTTGTAACGCCCTTCCTTTTATCCACATAATACTAGTGGGAATTTATTAACTTTTTATTTACAAAGCGTTACGTTTGTAAAATAATCCTGTATTCGTTATTCCAAAAATACGGGCTAACTTGAACTTTTATTTTCTTTAAAACTTTATGGATAGCTGACCTGTAACGTCTCGAGTCCCACATTGAATATGCTCTGGGAAGATCATGGGTATTTAAGTGGTGGTCTATGAGCCCAAAAGTACCTTCAAGCTAGCACTTTTGGGTGAGGCCCAGTGGTGTTACATTTGGTATTCAGAGCCGACCCAGTCCATGCCTATGTGGGCCTTGGAATAATGAATACAGAGCATACCCACCCATAATGGTTATATGTGGGTTATTGAATGTGGACCCCCTAGTGAGGACGCTAGGTCTTTTAAGAGGGGAGATTGTAACACCCCAAGTCCCACATCGGGTAGTCTCAGGCCTCCTTATCTCCTCCCGTTAAGGGCCTAGCGTCCTCGCTAGGAGGTCCACATTCAATAGCCCACATATAACCCCTATGGGCGGGGTCCTTATTCACCACGATTCTGGCCTATGGCAGCCTTCCAAGGCCCACAAAGGTATGGACTGGGTCGGCTCTGAATACCAAATGTAACACCACTAGACCTCACCTAAAAGTGCTAGCTTGAAGGTACTTTTGGGCTCATAGACCACCACTTAAATACCCATGATCTTCCCAGAGCATATCCAATATGGGACTCAGGACGTTATATGACCTTACTTACAAACATAGTGTGGATCAATATATACATATATTACAAAACGAAAGGTTGTAAATAGGTATCAAGAGAAACGAACTAAAAACAACTTCATTGAGAGACTGCAAAACATCCCAAATTATACAAACTAGGCCCCCACATGTGGTCAAAATATCTATATATACAATACCAAGGTTGGGCCTCTACTTCAGCTCACAAGCTCAATCTGTCGTTTTAATCGTTACCTGCAATACAAGACTACAATGAGCTACAGCTCAGTAAGTAAAGTAATGAATGACATGTTTCTTTGAATTAAATGTATGACCATGCTTGCTTAAATATTTCGGTATAAATATTTTTCTTTAGACCCTTCCCTATCCTGTGCTCACTGTCCGGTTCGGCACCGTGCGTGTAGGGCTTCCTGACTAATGATATCCCATGGGTACTCCTCCCACCGGCTCTTACCACAGTGGGGCTCGTTACTAACCTTACTCCATCGTTACCCCATCGAGCTCAAGAGATAGGGAGGCCCGAGACTATAGTTTAGTCTATTATATAACTTGGTGGAAGAATATTGTGGTAAACTTTCTGACTAATCCTGTCAAACTTGCCCATCTCCTGAGGCTGCCACTCTAAAACTGTAAAGATTTATCCGCTTCCCCGCAACAGTGACACAAAACCTTCTGAAAATTTCCTTGTCTCAACTTTTATGTGATAAATATAATTTTACACAATTATACTAAGGCATTTCAGAAACATGTCACCTCTCTTAAACTTCTCCATAAAACTTACGTGGCTTTATGACTTATATGATAATGTCAAACTAGAAATGCTAAGCATGTATATAGAATAAAAATGCCAATATTCATGCTTATAACCCGAATGCAGAGTATAAAAAAAATAATAGACATCCACATAACACATAATTCTCGTGTTGTAATTGAGTACTTTACTTACCTTACCTCTAAGCTCCCCAAGTTCTTGTCCGTGAAATGCTCGTTGATCAGCGTACAATTGAACGTGTTCCTAATATTTTGTCAATGCCAATTTAATTTAATCACTAGACATATGATAAATAAATTAATAAACTTAGCTCCTTAGTATATTCTTAGTTCCTAATGTGAGCATTAAAACTGGTGGATAAAAGAATAAAATTACAAACATTCCATTAGTTTTTTTTTTTTTCCAAAGATAATCCATAATATTTTTAGTAGCTCGCAATGTCTACTAATACCTACGAGATTGAAACCAATCTCAAAGTAACACATTTTTGAGCAAAATCAACTTAATTAAGTTCTTGCTAGTCAATTCATTTTTTTTAATCAAGTGGATAGCATCTCCCTTAATTATAAAACATCCACAAAACCTGAAAATGAAACCTATCACTACACATGTTTACAATCCAATTATTTCCAAGTAATTTTATACTTTATACTTAATTCAAAATGAAGAGAGCTGACTTAATCTGTGACTAGTTTCAATAATATTCAGAAACTAAATAGAATACTTCAGCAGCTCATATATCTCACTTAGCATATATATAGTATCATGGAAGTTGCTAGAATAAAGAAACTATTATAATACTACAAGTTAGAATTCATAATCAGCCAAGATAATCACAACTAGCTAGTTCTAGTTTATTAACAAAGATATCCCTTAAAGGTCAAATCGTAAGTATCAAATAAAAATTTAAATTAATCATCACTACATACAAATATATCATATGTTTTCAGTAAAACAAAATTAGAAAAAAAAGAATATAATAATGAAAATAAGTGTTACCTTAAAATGGCTCCAACTAGTTCTTAAGACTAAGGTATATATATCCATCCCTCCTTGTATAGATTTGGAAGGGTACTAATTAATATAAGAGAGTTGTAAGAGTATTTCACTAACTTAAAAGAAACTCCTAGTCATGAGAAAAGAAACTGGTGGAGGTTTTATATAGTGAAAGAACTAAGTGGAAATACTATATCGATTAATGGGTTTTTCATAGAATTAACCCGTTTTTTTTTTTTAACATGTCATCCTATAAATAAATTATGGTTGAGTCATAAGTCATTAATTCTATGCTTCCTAGTTCATGGTAGAGAAGTGGAACGTGACATCAAACCACTAACTACAATTATTTTGTCCTTTTTTTTTCTTTTTTTTTTTAAAGAAAAAAAAACTTACAGAAATCTAGTAATGGTACTATGACTTAGTAATAAAGCTAAAGTAAGAATACGTACAAGATAGATATTTAATATTACTAATAAAATATAATATTATTTACAATTACTTAATTGGCTCTAAAAAAGTAATTATTATGTACTTAAACTAAATGTCATAAAATGATGTGCATGTATGTCCCTATGTTAAAATGTGTTCTAGTGTGATCAATTTAATATGCACTATATTTGTACCAACGAGCATGTCTCGAGCATTTCACTATAAAATTACATGGAGATCAGGGATGTATAACTATAATAACTAATAATCAAGCATCCATAATGATATGCACGTATAATATTAATGCTAAATGCGATAAAATCATACTATTATTGGCTCTCTTAATTATGTGAGGAGCTGGATCTTACATGAAGGAAGCCCAGGAGCTCAATCTTGTCTTAGTATGAATTAAAGAAGACATTGCAGAAAAAAAACAGACGGAGTTCAGTCTTTCTTCTAATAGAATTCTCAAATTGAATGGTAGATTATGCATACCCAATGAAGCCAATATGAGAAATCAGATCTTTTCTGAGGCACACAAGACCCCTTATTCTGTCCACCCTGGTACGACAAATATATATAAAGATCTAAAACACTTTTGGTAGAATGGAATATATAAATAGTAAATTTGATTTTGGGCATTTAACCAACAACTAAACATTTCATTGCCAAGCTTCTATGCATAAGTGCACTGAAATTCTCCTTGTGGGAGTGCAATGGTGGCAATGGCTATTGGATAGACTTCTCAACTTGCAATTGCTTCACTGCACTGGCCAACTGACCGAATTGAGTTTCCAAGTCTTTGAATATATACTTGGCTTCTTATTGAAAAGTGATCGTACCTATTGTCATGGCCTTGACCATGTCTTCAAGCATTGGTTTCGTTGAAGCTTGTTGCTGAGGTAGTTGTGCTTGATAAACTTGAACTTCGACTATAGTATTATCTTATTCATGATGCTCTACTCAGGATGTTGTGCACTTATCAACAGAGTGTATACTCTTCTCGGCTTGTTGGCTCACCAATTTCTGAACAATAAGATGAATGGAATCCACCTTTTATTCTAGAATGAATAATGTCTCCATATTGCCACTACTCTTAGATAGGAGCTCTTGTTGCATGTTGAACTGTTGAAAGTTCATGGCCATGTTGGAGATGAACTTCCTCATTTGATCTGGTGTCTTGTCTATTAAGGCTCCTCCGCTTACCATGTCAATGAAGCCCCTATCCATACATGGCTTAGTTGATGATTTGGGCATGACATACACAGCTTGTTAAATCTCTCCCAATAGGCAAGAAGAAATTTGCTATCTTTTTGTTGAATCCCATAAATCATCTTCCATAATTGAATGACTCTCGATACAGGAAAGTACTTGGTAAGGAATAACTTTTGGGTCTCGTTCCATGTAGTAAATTTTTTATACTGGGTGGTAGATTGCAGAGCCCTTCTCTTGTAGTGAAATATACAAGAGATAATGGAAAGGTCCTGAGTCTCACTTGTTCTTCAATCACTCCAGCTGGTTGCATGCTGCAAACCACGTGGAACTCCCTGAGGTGTCTATGAGGATTTTCATTTTGATGGCCATGAAGCTTTGAAAGGAGTTTAATCATCCCTGATTTCAACTATTCTACATCAAGTTGAGGATGCATGACACAAAATTGAGACTAGGTTGAACCCAAATATGTGCACTCCTTTAGCACTCTCCTTTCAGTTGCCATCTCTTTGTTTTCCTCAAGGGGAGTCTTTGCAAGCGAAGGGTCTTTCTGAGTGTATTTGTCCCTCCAAGTGTCATTTATGGACGTTGTGTCTAGTTGAGCAAACTTTTAAAGTACCTGCTTATAGAACTTTATTACGTATCTCAAATAGCAAAAATGAAAAGAAAGAGAATTAAAAGAAACTGAAAATAAAAAGAAAATAAAAACAAAGAAATGAACAATAGAAAGTAAGATTAACAGCATCATAGTTAGAGGAGAACTCCCCGGCAACGATGCCAAAATTTAGTGTGTCGTTAAATAGCCAAATTATTTAACCTCCCTATTTCCATCGTAGCTCAACCTTGCAACTTGGTATAACCTAGTACAGTGGTAAGAAGGGTCGATCCCACAAAGAATTGGTCAAACTATTCAACTACTAATCCTACAGTTATGGAGGTTTATAAACTAGAACTAAAACTAAGCGAATAAGAAAATAAAAGACGAAAATGTAAAATAAACAAGTTAAGGTTTCATTCACTACCACTAAATACTCATGCTAATTCAATTACCAAATTTCATACCTAACTATCTATAAAAGTTACGAATTGTATGTAAACCACAAACGTTTAATCACCTCGTTCTTTCCTTAAGTTGTATATTAACCACACAATTGTCATAGCTAATTTTTTCTTATTAGATCACCTAAGCAAATACTCTAGATTTATTCATTAGAAGTATTAAACATAGAAAGACAGACTGATCTAGATCTTAATCACATAAACAAGGATTTCTAACTTAGATATTATTCCTCACTATAATCAACAAAACAAATAATCATATTAATCATAACTTTGCTACTAATGGATTCAAACATAACAAACGTGTAGTTCAAGCCTTAGCTATAGAATAATATTAAGATTATCTAGTAAGCCTCTTAAACAAACAAGATTTTATCCATAAAGCAAATAGATATAGAAAAACATTCACAACTTTTGATAAATAATCAACGGCATAAAATCTGGAAAATCAAATAGCATTTATGTTCAAGGCTTTGAAATCACCCTTAACCTAACCGAGAGCCTAATCTAGCATATATATATATAAGAATAAATAACAAAGCTATCATACCAGAATAGATAAAAAGTAAAAGAAAAAGAAGAAAAACTATGAAGAACTATGCAGCAGCTCCCCTCCTCTCTCTCTAGGTTTTTCAAGTTTGTTTTTGTGGCTCCTAGGTATGTACAATACTCCTCCCCCTCCCCCCACAATCTAGTATAGAGCATCCTATTTATAAGTAATTGAATCAAAGAGGCATCAAGGTAAAGTCCTGTGTGATTTAGGAGTTGTGGGCCGTCAAAAGACTCAAAGTCAGTTGAAATTTTGCGTCTCCAGAGTCGCAGAGCACAAATTCTAGCTCAGGGCACATAGCCTCAAGTTTTTATATTTTTTTTTTGAAATCCTCCTCTAGCGTTGTGGCGCACTCTATTTCTGCCCCCTCTTCCAACTTCATCCCAACTTCGTATTTTTGTCGTTCTTGACCCAATTCAACTCATTTTCATCATTTTACCTATAAAATACCTAGAAAAACACAGAAACAATACTATTAGCTTTGGATACATATAAAAACTCACAAAGGAGTAGGGAAAATAACTATCATTTAAGTGTAAAATTAACACCTATCAAGTCGCATGGCTTGTAGATCTGCTAGATTAGTTGCTAGGACATCTACCTCTACTGAAGCTCAATTTTTTCTAGGCTTCCTCGATGGTCTCTACATTCTCACTGTGGCAATCTTCTTCAGTGACATGACGGTTCTAGTTTATTATGGTGTTAACAATGGTATCAGTGTTAGCAGTGTTAGTAACCATTTCATCAGTGACGGTGGTGTTAGCGGAAAGTGTAGCAGTGTAGGCGACTATTCTAGCAATTTGAGTCTCATTTTCTTCCTTCTCACCATGTTTAATAGTGTAAAAAACCAACTGGATCGGTAGAGGCCCTCCTTCTAGCACCAAATTATTGACATATGAAACTGTTTAACAACGGGATTCATAGATTTTGGGATAAAATTGATGATAAAGGCAATAATAGGAAAAAAAACACCAGATTTATAGCAATTTAGCCCTAATTAGAAAAGGGCCTACATCCACTTAGCTGATATTATTAATCTTTGAGAGGAATTATAATTATTTTTGAGCATAACTGGTAGTATGTGTTTTACTATGTTTGTACGTGATGATGTTGTCCTCCTTCCTTCTCACAGTAAAGCTCCCTATTTATTAGTTTAGGGATGCTAAAGTTTTTTATTTGTAATAAGCAAACTAATTATTTTGAAATAAATACAAGAGATTGGATTATTATCCCTAAAATATGTAATTATCTTAAATATCTCATAAATTGCCTTTTTGAGGGCTAATTTCTTGATCTGTAAAAATTTACATGCTTTTGGGCTCTTTCTGTGTGCCACGAGGAGGAATTGAATATGCAAGGAGGAACTTTGCACAATGATGAGCTATGATGAGTAGCCTGGTCTCGGGTAAATTTTCTCCTCATTTACGACCAACCTTGAGTTATCGAGCTTGTTAAAAACCCCACATAAAAATTAATGATATTCCAATTTATGCTGGTGTTATGCGATCTTAAATCCACATCAGTCAACACCAAGAAAGAAAAGTCAACGATCGGTCTACACCAGGCCGCACATGTGTTTTCTTGATTGAAGTATGACCTCCTCCAGATGCGATAGGTGTGACCAGCATGAAAAGGGAAACCAGTTCAAGCTTCATCAAATGGATAATTTACAAAGAAAAGGAAACAAGTGTGATATCCTGAATTTCTAAATGACACCCAATTCCTCACATAATTAAAGAGCCAATAATTGCTTAGCATTTTCATTTATATTAGTGTCATATTTGCATGCTATTTTAAGTTTTAATTTTTAAATTATTTTGATTATTAATCTTTATTACATTTTAAGATATTTTGCAGTGAAATGCTCCGAAAATACTCTTTAGTACAAGTTTTGACGTGTATTAAATCAATTAATAAAACGTTAGACATTTGCAATTTGGTTAACCATTAGTGTTATTTTTTTTACTCATGTTTTGTCATTTGAACGTAGTGGGTATTTTTCTTTATGACTAGGCATGTCTTTATTTATTTGTGTGTGAGTATTTTTTTTATGTAATTATAATTTGAAAGAATTGATTCTACGTTATACTAGTGACTTCTAGTTATAGGATATTTTATTTAAAATTCATATATATATATGGAAAAGAAGAAGTCAATTATTTGTTTTTTTTTAATAAGTTTCTTAATACTTCATGTTTTTATTAAACTGATGTGGCCTTGTCCTTATCTTCTCGTCTTTCTCCATCTTTCTAGGAATAGTTAAATTTTTATAATAGTTAAATAATTAAAAGGAGCCACAATTTTGATCAGATCGACTACTTTTATGACATTTTTTAAATCTATATAATGTTAACTTAGGTATTGTCCTGTTAGCAACCGCCAGCCACCTTTTAGTCTTGTGACTGCAAACTATTACTCCACTTTTAATTTTTACAATCCTTTACGCAAGAAATCGGATCATACTCCAGTAATTTCTTTTAAGGATGTATCAATAACCGGATACACAATTTCAGGTACAAAGAAATTCTTTCTTTTAAAGTATTAGTACTTTTAGTATGTGTTTTGTATTTGTGTATCTAATAACCTTGTTATCAATCTTCTTGATTTGGGATGGTTCCTATATATATGTATGTACTTCTATTAACGTTCATGTGCATGAATTTTGAAGTTCTTTATCTAAGTTTTCTTTTTCTGGTGTCAAGGTTTTATCAACAATTCTAATCAAAATAAAAATAAAAAAAAAAAGAAGAAGAAGAAAGAAGTCGTAGAGCGTTTATGTGATATAATCTTCACATGTGTATTTTATACATGAGTATTTCTGAATTGTGAACTATATATTTAGTACAAGGGATTTTTATTAATACGGATAAAGTGTTATATGCTTTTATATTTTTTTTAACTTTATATATTTCTATAAACTTTATTGGACTCATTTATTGTTGATATAGACTTAGCGCTAGATGTAGGAAGATAATCTTGTACATGTATATGTAATTATGTCTTCTGGTTATATGTCTATGTGATTATTTTTTAGAAATCAAGTAACTAGTGTGTATAAGTTTACGTGCCTTATTGAGTGATACATGAGATTTGGCGGAATTATTGTTTGCATGTTTTTGTCTACGAAGTTTTATGCCAAAAGAAAGAAAGTCATGTAATAATTATATATATATATAAAAAAGAATACTTTTTGTTGTTTATTATCCTCATGCTTGGAATTATTTGAATATACCTGTGAAATTAGTGTATTCTTAGTCTAAATTTAAGATAACAACTTTCATAGCATCATAAGCATAATAACAAAAAGGACTTACTGCTAAAATATTAGGAACACGTCAATAGTACCTTGAGCAGGAAGAGCATTTCACAAGCAGAAGCTTAAAAGTCCGAAAGCAATGTAAGTAACGTCACACCTGCAATGTAAGAAATTCTTTGTTTTCTGTAAATCTGTGAAATATGTGGTTATGGAATTTGGGAATATATGTACATATGCATCTGTTATTCAGTTTTGCATGAGACATGAACACGTGGTGTATTTATATTGCCTGACGAGTATTGCTGAATAGGATGTGGCGGGCCAGGGCCCAAATATGTGATATGGTTCCTTCGGGAACACTCTCTGGTTCCTTCGGGGACACTCTGGTTCCTTCGAGGACGATATGGTTCCTTCGGGAATACTCTGACGGCGGTATGGGGTGGACCTCTGCTGTACAGAGAGGGGGTTCTCTGGGGCTCAAGACCTCCATATTGCTTATGATATGTTATATGTTCTCTGAGTGGCTCAGTATGCGATTCACGGTCTTGTCAGGCAATACAATATACACAGGGATCCCAATCATATGATTATCTGTTCTCTGTCATGTGCACTTTGCATCGGCATGCGTTACTTACTGAGTTTCATACTCACTCATATTCTTACATTGCAGAGGGTACTGCTGATGTTTGAGATTAGAGGAGGAGCGCCTACTTTCTAACTGCGGCTTGTGTATATGAGCATTTTGACGCTGTGGTTTTCTGACTGAAAATTTTGTATCTGTTTGAGTGTGTGTACATTATATATATTTTTTCTGAGATGTCCACTATGTGAGTATGTATATACGTATGCATTAGATTATGTATAATTACGAGTGGAATTTCCCGTTTTCTCCCAAAAAGTTTAAAAAGTTTTAAATTTTTACCATTTTATCAGTTCTAAGTCGAGTGGCGTCTCCCGATCTCACTAAATATTTTTTTTACAAATATCCGTACGTACGTGTGTGGAATGATGGGATGTCACAGTTGGTATCAGAGCTTATGTTTTAAAATGATTCTGAAGACCGCTTATATACACACATCAGGAAGGAAAAGAAGCCTCACTCCCTTGTAAGTGTTTGATATGCATTTTAATATGTATTATAAATTTTTTTATTTGCATTCATATTCTGGTGATGATTATTATTGGCTATAAGTAGAACTTTGGATACTGGGTGTCAGGATATCAGTATGGTGACTACTCGGGGTCAAGATAATATCGACAGGGGTGCATCTTCTTCACAGAGTGTTAATCCGGTTGAACAGTTGGCTTCTCTGATACAGAATATATTAGAGCAGTGTATGAGACAAGAAAATCAACCTAATCCTCCACCACAGCCACCTCAACAGAGGCAGGATACTAGTGAAAGTGCTGGGGAGAGATTCAGGAAACTCCAGCCTCTGACCTTTGATGGCAAGATTGATCCAATTCAGGTAGAGCAATAGATTAGAACTAATGAGCGTATGTTGGCTTATGCCAAGGTTCCTGATACAGATAAAGTTCCTTGTGCTAGTTTTTATGCTGAGACATCATGCTGAATACTGGTGGGATACTATGAGCACTATTCACGATGTTACTACTATGTCTTGGGAGAGGTTTAGGGAGCTATTTTATAGGAAGTACTTTACAGATGCTATGAAAGCTAGCAGAAGGATAGAGTTTGCCAACCTGAAATAGGAAGAAATGTTTGTTGCTAAATACATCCGTAAGTTTGACGAGTTATCACAATATGCACCTTATATGGTTGCCACCAATGAGCTGAAGGTAGATCAGTTCATGTAAGGTATGAGGAAGACTATTGTCAGAGATTTGAAATCAGGTGGAATTCGAGGTGTACCATTTGCTCAAATTGCAGACAGGGCATTAGATGCTGAGCAAGCAGAAAAAGATGTTTTGGATGAGGAAAGGATTAGGAGAGATAGACAGGCACGAGAGATGCAAAGGGGTTTTAGACCCAATTTTCAGAAAAATAGAGGAGGACAGATTCAAATTCAACATCCTCAGGATATGAAAAAGAAGGGAGCTCCAGTTCAACAGACCAGATCTGATCAGGGTAAGTGTCCAAGAACTGACCAGTGGACTACCACTACTACTATACCACCTTGCCCATCATGTGGTAAAAATCATTCTGGAGAGTGTCGTAAGGGCTCAGGTTATGCTACAAATGTGGTAAAAGTGGTCATTTTATTAAGAACTGCCATGAAATGAAAAATGATCAGAAGAAACCTGGTGGAAGGCTGTATGCTATGGCTGAGATAGATGTTGGAGACGAAACTCAGGCAGACCCATCTGTTATCACAGGTGAGATATTTATTTTTGGTATCATAGCTCATGCATTAATAGATTCAGGATCCACGCATTCACATGCATCATTAACATTTGTGAGAAGATTGGGACGTCATGTAGATCAAATGAGTACTCCATTTGGTGCCACACTTCCCTCTGGAGAGGTTATGTATTCAGACAAAATTTTGAGAGCTTGTCCTATTGTAGTGAATGAAAGAGAACTATTTGCAGACCTAATTGTGCTTGATATGAATGATGATGAGATTATTTTGGGTATGGATTGGCTGTCAAAGTGTTTTGCTAAGATTGACTGCAAGAAGAAAATGGTGACATTTTATCCTCCAGATGCTGATCAATTTATACTTATGGGTACTCAAAGTAAAGCGATGTTTCCTTTGATATCAGCTGTGAAAGCTCAGAAATTGTTAGAAAAAGGTTGTACAGGATACTGGGCTAGTATTGTTGATACATCTGTTGAGCAGAAGTCAAGACCAGAAGATGTGTTAATTGTGCAAGATTTCTTGGATGTGTTTCAAGAGGATTTGCCAGGTTTGCCACCAATACGAGAA
>JXTC01000013.1:658653-723848 GCA_002914845.1 Trema orientale | reverse complement strand
TTTTTAGCTCTCTTTGATGCTCCGGTCCTCGTTTTGACTATTAATGGCTTCATAAACTTCTCCTTTTTGGTGTCAAATATACACTAAGCCTCAATTTCTTATTTTTTACAATAAAAACACAAAACAACATTAAAACAACACAAATGCTTGAGAACTTACAATTATTTGAACTTGGAGAATACTTGATTTGTGAGTAAAATACACACTCATCATCAATCGAGAAGCGTGTTCGAAAGGATCAGTAGGGAACCAAGGCAAAACCCTGTGGACCTGAGACAACACTTGGAATAGCGGCGTAGCCGTGAGTGATCAATATCGCATCATCACGAACAAAGTCGATCTCGTCGCAGTATTACAGTAGAGTCTTCACAAAGGTCACAGCAGACCCTGCCTGGCCAACCTGCAATACACCGTAACAACGATCAGAGACTACCCCCGCAACCAAGTAATGCTCTTCCTCTGAATATTGATGTTCATAATTTGAGGATTGTATTAGAAATGATTGCTGGCTAGGATGATGAGCTCGTTGATGGGTATCGTCAATCGCCATTCAACGAGGAAATTCGAGCTGCTACTTTACCTGCTGGATTCAAACTTCCCACCATAAACACTTTTGATGGGAAAACTGATCCACAGGACCATATGGATCACTTCAGCGATCTGATAGAGCTCCACTAGGTCGATGACCTCGCACGATGCAGATGTTTTGCTGTAACCCTCATGGGAGCAGCAAAGAAGTGGTTTCGAGGACTCCAGCCTGGTTCAATCTCATCTTGGCAACAACTTCAAACTGCGTTCTTAAGACAATTTTAGGCTGCTAAAAATTTCACTGTTCCGCTAATCAGTTTGTCTGCCATTCGACAAGTCAAGAGGAAACTCTACGATCTTATCTTAATAGCTTTACCTCAGAATTGGCGAAAGTCAGCAACCCGCCTGAAGGAGGAGTCTTAACCCTGCTAATGGCTGGGGTGCAAGCTGAAACCAAACTCTGGGAAGAACTGCTCGAGCGGGAATGCAGAACTCTTGAGGACTTCTATCGATGAGTCGGTCATCATCTAATAGTGGAATCTTCACGTGAGAATCTTCACAAGACGAAAGGAGGAGGAAAGTCAAACAAGAGAAAAAATGAGCAGCCAACTAAGAATTGAAGAGGCAGGAAGTTTCGAAGGCTCCCATGAGATTCAACAACTATACTGAGCTGAGTGCACCCATAGATCATATCTACCCGGTCACAAATCAGCAGGAGCGATATCGTCAATCGGAGCCAATTAAATGGGAAAGAGCAAAACGAGATCCCAACAAGTTCTGCCGATATCACAATGATATTGGGCACGATACCAACAACTACTATGCCCTGAAAGATGAGATCGAAAGATTAATAAAAGAAGGGCGATTACGTCAATACACCCAGCAAAATAATGAAAGAAGAGAAGAAAACCAGCAGCGACCTTTCGAAGTGCAACGGGAAGTGCGAACTATTTTCCGAGGATCGCGTGTTGGCGGAGATTCGAGAAGGGCAAATTATAGATATGCGAGAGAAGCTCGACAACAGCCATTGACCAACGTCATGCATCTTGAGCAGCGACCACAAAAGCTTCAACGGGTACCTGATATGGACATCACCTTCACAGAGCAGGACGCGAGGGAAGTCCATTACCCGCATAATGACGCATTAGTCATTAAGATCAATTGTGGAAGCACTCAGCTATGGCGAGTACTAATCGATAATGGAAATGCTGTCGACATCCTATACTATGACGCCTTCAAGAAGATGGGGTTGAGTGATTGTGACTTAAGACCCACCGTCACTCTACTCTACGGATTTACTGGGGTTAGCATAATGCCCAGGGGCATGATTGAGTTGTTGGTTAGTGTTGGAACTTATCCTAGAGTCTCAATGGTAATAACTCAATTCTTGGTTGTAGATTGCCCCTCTATATTTAATGGTGTATTAGGAAGATTAACTCTAAGGGAACTTCGAGCTATCACTTCAATTATCATCTTGCCATGAAGTTCCCGACACAGCACGGAGTAGGCGAAGTGCGAGGGAACCAATACGACACACGGACTTGTTATAGTAATTCATTGAAGCTTGTAGCAAAAGATATGACACCTCGCACAATGATGGTCCAGTTACACAGTGAAGCATCGACCAAAGCGTCAATCGAAGATCTCGACCCTCGAGAAATCGATGAAGAGGTCAAAACTAGACCCATAGAAGACTTGGAAGATTTATCAATCGATGAGTCTTCAAAGGCGCTTAAAATTGGGGTAAAACTCCAAGAACCCTTGCGAGCTACGATGGTCGCTTTTTTAAAGTCGAATTTGGACATCTTTGCATGGCAGCATTCGGATATGGTGGGGATTGATCCGAACATCATGTGCCATCGCCTTAATATAGATACAACAAAAAAGCCAGTGCGACAGAAAAGAAGGGCAATGGATCCAAAACGCTACGTTGCATTAAAAGAAGAGGTGGACAAGCTGCTCGAAATTGGGTTCATCAGGGAATCTTTTTACCCAAACTGGCTCGCAAACCCAGTTTTGGTAAAGAAACCGAACGGGAAGTGGAGAACTTGTATCGACTTCACTGATCTCAACAAAGCCTGCCCGAAGGACAGTTTTCCACTCCCAAGAATCGATCAGCTTGTAGATGCGACGTCCGGACACAAACTCTTAAGCTTTATGGACGTATATTCTGGATATAACTAGATTCCTATGTATGAGTTAGATGAAGAGCACACTTCGTTCATCACTGATCGAGGGTTGTACTGCTATAAGAAGATGCCTTTCAGACTCATCAACGCAGGAGCAACTTATCAACGCCTTGTCAATATGATGTTTGCGAAGCAAATTGGCAAGACAATGGAAGTATACATCGATGACATGCTAGTGAAGTCGAAGAAAGTTGAAGATCATGTCAAACATCTCGACGAGATGTTCAAAATTCTCCAGAAGTACCAGATGAAGCTAAATCCCCAGAAATGTGCGTTTGGTGTAGGATCCGGAAAATTTCTGGGATTCATGGTCAACCAGCGAGGTATTGAAGCTAATCCACAGAAAATTCAAGCGCAAATTGACATGCAGTCGCCTCGCAAACCAAAAGATGTGCAGAGCCTGGCGGGAAGAGTGGCCGCACTAAGTCGATTTGTATCTAGATCCACTGATAAATACCAACCATTCTTCGAAGTGCTGAAAGGATTGAAGAAGTTTGAGTGGACTGAGAAGTACGAGCAGGCGTTCCAAGAACTAAAGAAACACTTGGGTTGTCCTCCACTCTTGTCAAAGCCAGAATCGGGGGAAAAGCTATACTTATATCTCGCTATTTCCAAATATGCAACAAGTGCCGCGTTAATTCGAGAAGAAGAAAATATACAGCGACCTGTCTATTACATAAGTAAGAGATTACTCGATGCCGAAACAAGATATCCAGAGATGGAGAAGTTGGCGTTAGCACTTGTTATCGCATCCAAGAAACTTCGACCTTATTTTTATGCACATTCCATTGAAGTTTTTACAAATTTTTCACTAAAGCAGGTCTTACAAAAACTGGAAGTATCGGGATGACTACTCAAGTGGGCAGTTGAATTTAGCCAGTTCGACATCAATTTTTGACCTCGTGTTGCGATCAAAGGTCAGGCTCTCGCAGATTTTATTGCGGAGTTTACTTAGAACGTCAATCTTCCCACTGAAGTAATCGAAAAACCTGCTTTAGACTTATCAAGGCTGTGGAAACTCTACGTCGATGGGTCGTCAAAATGAGAGCAGAGCAGGTGCAGGCTTAATGCTAATCAGTCCTGAAGGGCATAGTATTCATTGTGCGCTTCGATTTGGGTTTCCAGCATCAAACAATGAGGCAGAATATGAAGCATTGATAGCTGGACTCAAGCTCGCATAAGAAATGAAGGTCAAGATGATCGAAGTATATAGTGACTCCCAGTTGGTGGTTTGTCAAGTGATTGGCGATTATCAAGCAAAAGGGGAAAGAATGTTGGCCTATTTACAAGAGGTGCAACGACTGTTCTCGATGTTTACTGCATACAGTATTCAACTTCTTCTTCGAACTAAAAATACTCAGGCGGATGCTCTAGCCAAGCTCGCCTCGACAAGAGACGCAGAATTGTTGAAGGTAGTCCAGTTGAATTCCTCGCAAAACCAAGAATCGAAGTGGAGCCTCAAGTCAGAGACCTACATGGATGGATCCTATAATGAAATATTTACAAGATGGCGAACTTTCCGAAAATAAAGATGATGCAAAGAGACTTTGGATGAAGGCAGCTCGCTATATTATCTACAATGGAAAGCTTTATCGAAGAAGTTTCAGCTCGCCATTATTGCTATGTGTTGACGAAAAACAAGCATACTACATTATGAAGGAAATTCATGAAGGGATATGCGGAAATCATTCTGGGGGGCAGGCACTTGCGAATAAGATTCTCAGACAAGGTTATTTTTGGCCTACTATGAAGAAGGATGCGATGGAATTTGCTCGAAAATGTGACAAATGCAAGTGATTTGCAACTATTCCACGAATGCCACCTGTTCCTTTAACTTCGATGACTAGCCCTTGGCCATTCGCAGTTTGGAGAATAGATAATATTAGAGTACTCCCATTGGCACGAGGTGGATTGAAATATGCAGTGACCGCCATAGATTACTTCACCAAGTGAACAGAAGCTGAAGCTTTAAGTACCATTTCTGCGAAGAAGATGATAGATTTTGTTTACAAGACTGTAATCTGTCGTTACGGTATACCATATACTATAATCTCTGATAATGGGAAGCAATTCGACTGTGACGAGTTTCGTAACTTCTGCAATAACTTAAGTATCAAGAAAAGCTTCTCCGCAGTCGTCCATCCACAAGCAAATTGTCAAGTTGAAGCTGTAAATAAGATACTTAAACAAAACCTAAAGGCGAAGCTAGAAGAGCACAAGGGAACCTGGCCAGAGATACTTCCCGAAGTACTATGGGCTTATCACACCACCCAACGAACCACAACTGGAGAGAGTCCGTTCTCTTTAACTTATGGCTACGAAGTAATGGTGCCAGTTGAAATTGGTGCGAGCTCTTTACGACGATCTACATACGAGCAAGATCAGAATAATACATTGATGAGGATTGAGCTCGATCTTTTGGAGGAAAGGCGTGAACAGTCTCAACTACAGATTGCATCATACCAACAGTGCACTGCTCGATATTACAATTCAAAAGTCAAAATTAGAGAGTTCGAAGTTGGTAATCTTGTTCTTCGACAAGTTTTACCTAACACTAAAATGCAAGGTGCTGGTGTATTTGGACCTTCTTGGGAAGGACCATATGCTATTGATGCCGTCATTCGACCTGAGACTTACAAGCTTGCTCGTACTGGAGGACAAAAGATCGAGCATGCATGGAATGCAGAGTAACTTCGTCGATATTATCAGTAAATCTTCATGTATATCTTCATAGATCTTCAAAAATGCCTGAGATATCCTGTTATTTATCCGAATTCATCAATAAAGATACCGTTTATCCACTACTTTGGTTTATCATCGCATTATTGTTATATATCGCTCGACTTTTTATAGTTTTATAGCAGTCTTCGAACACCACAAAACTCGGGGGGCAGTGGGATCAGATCGTCATCTCCTACTCGCTTCCTAAGGAACTATGCAAAATGTTCATTTAGAGGGGTTGGAATTTTAGATCGCCGAATTTCCAAAATTTCTTAAAAATCTTAGGATTTTCTCCTCGCTTCATGCCATAGCATGTCGTATTACGCAATTTTCCTCCTCGAACAGCAAAGTAACTAAGCAAAACGTTCATTGTTCAATGTGATATATTACTATATTCTATTTTGACATGAAACTTTTGAAAAACAAATATTGAGTTAGCATCACTCACGTTCGTTGTCTTTCTTAAGCGACCTAACCTATCCCAACACTTAAAACTCGTTTTAAGTTAGTCGGATTCGAATCGCAATAGCGTACCGATCAGTCACTTAGTGATTGACTACTTGGTTAAATTATGCACATTTATATTATTTACTGTTTGTTTTCATTTTTCAGGAATAAACATTCGATTAAAAAAAACTTCTTAGATTAAAGCCCGCACCCGTGTGCGAGCAGAATACATTACAAAATATAAACGGGACAAGCCCGCATTTATCTTAAATATTACAAAATTATAAAAAGTATGTAAGCTATTATACAGATGCGCCCACTCCCCTATCCGTAGTTTTCTCTACGGCCTCGGCGTCTTTCCAACTCCTAACGAGCTCGACAACGTCCTCGCCAAGGATAGAGAAGTCGAACTCCAGATGCTCAGAGTATATATTGTAAATGATGGTCGAAGAGGCGATGTCGCTAGCTTTTTTTTCGAGTTCTTTGACCTCAGTGCCTCTGAAGTCTTCTACTGCTTTACGACCTGCCTCCTTGGTTGCCTTCTTCAAAGCGTCCGGATGCTCGGAGATAGTTTTTTCAAGATCTTTGTCTTTTTCTTCGAGCTTCTCCTTCCCGAGCTTTTCCTTCTCTAGGTCCTCACACAGCTGCTTCTTCTCTGACTCAAAGGAGCTTTTCTCGTCCTCACAAGTCTTCTTCAGGTCTTCGAGTACTTGGGCCATCTCTTCGACCTTGTCGCCTTTTTCCATGCACTCGAGGACCGGGTCATACATTAGCACAGCAGCTGCAGCAGTCTGAAGTATAACTGTGTTAGTGTGAGGAAAGTATTATCAGAAGAATTGAAAGAGAGGGGCTTACGTTCGCCAGGATCCTCATCACTGCGCTAAATGCGACCTTGGATGGTCGTCGCTTCATCCTTTCCCAGGCTTCCTCTGAAGTGAAGCGATCAATAAAGGCCGCACTCAGGTTTTCTTGAAGTTGACGAAGATGTGCGAGGATCTCTTCATCCTTATCGGTCTGCCTAGCTCCCGCAGAGGAAGTGGTGGGTTCTTTGGATGGCTTAGGCTGGCTCGCAGGCTTAGAACGCTGAGAAGGAGACGAGCTCGTGAGGACATCTTCAAAGGTGATTTTTCTCTTCTTTGAAGTGTCGACCTTCTCTTTCACTTTCGTTGAGGGGGGCGTATTGTTTGGAGTCTTGGATCTTGCCATAGATCCAAGAGTTGAAGGAGGAGCTCACAGATCGCTTCCGATAGTCATATCTATACAAATGAGATTTGTTAGCATGCGAGGTATGTAATGCGATAAAAGAGAGATTAGAGGAAAATTACCTTCTTGCGGTTGAGAGGCTGGAGGAGATGAAGCTTCTGGAGATAATTCGACAGCAGGAGGAGTGGGTGTTTTTCTTTTCTTGGACTTGGAGGACGAAGCACCACCTGTCTCTCTCTGCCTCCTCGATTTCTTTTTCTTCGAGCTCAAGGGCTTTGATGGACGGTTCACGGAGTAGGGGAGCGTGGCACTTTTTGGGAACAGCCCACAAGCGATTAAGTTCTTGGTTGTCCCAAGCTTCTTCCAATCAAATTCTTCTACTAGAAGGTCGTTTATCTTGTAAACTCTTGCGAGCTGTACCTCATTAAGTCCTGGACGCTCTTTGTTATCTGCGATGAAATATAAATACGATCAGGTAAAGTATATTTATGGAGTTTTAAGTCGAGATAGAGAACCACTTACCAGGGTTTTGGAAGAACCCGTTGTCAGCGTAATCAAAATGGAAGAATAGATTTTTCCATTTTCCCATGTTATTGCGAACTCCGTGGATGGTCTTTATTGCCTGATTCGACCTTTTGCTCGCATAAAAGAAGCCAAAATCTGAAGGGTTTGACTTCACTTGGTAGAACCAAGTGAATTCTTCAGGAGTGGGTGATCCTAGTCTAAGTTTATGGTATAGTATGTACAAGCTTACCATATATCTATAAGTATTTAGGGTTAGTTGATAAGGGACGACTCCGTAATAGTCGACGATTGATTTGATGTATGGATGGTGCGGGAGGTGGACACTGCATCTGAGGACTGCCTCTGAGAATGAGATAGTATTGTGAGGAGGAGTGTGTGGTCGATTAAATTTGGTAGGAAGGCAGAGTGTTATATTGATGTTGTAATTACGAATGATCTTCTCGAGTTTGTTCATGCTACAGCTCATTTTTATGTTGGTGCACGACCAATCTCCCTCTACGTAGTTGTACCCTCTCGCATACTCAGGGCAATCCCTAATGTGTTGAGGCCATTGGTCTTGGGAGAGGTCGCCTATGCGAGGACTACTTTGTCTAGTCCCTGTTATCTCTACTTCAGGTTGCTCCATATAATCATCCAGATCTATAGAGCTAGTCTTTGTGCTCGCGTTAGAGAATGACGACTCCCCTGAGAACGCATTCCCCTCCCTAAACTCTTCGCTACTAGACATCTGAAAAATAAACAGGAAATATTTAATCATATGCGAGCGCCATCCTACAGGTAAAATTATTGATTTATATTAACCTAAAATGCGACCTAAAAATAGGCGTATTATTGTTTATTTTTACAGGTATACCCACTATATGCGAGCAGTTTGGGACAATTTGGGGCTACAAACCCTAGAATTTGTCAACAACAAGCTATTCGACTACTCTAGATCTTGACAGTCTTCTAAGCGATCTTTGGGTTCGTCTAAAGTGTTCGAGTAGTTCTTCAATAATCTATCATTTGATTTACCTATTTCTATATCTGATTTGATATCAACATTTCGAATCTTAATCTCCTCCTATGGGTTCGTCTATTAATTCATCAAAATGATACGGAAGAATTCTGAAATTTTGATATTATGCTCTACGGTTCTTCATGTCTCTATCTTTAAGATTTCTTTGTAATCATCGTTCGATTATAAGAGTCCAGTTCTATGGAAATCACAGTGTGTAATAAACGGCAAATATTAAGAAAAATAATTGACAAGGGCAGATGCTAACCTTGTTTTCGAGGACTTGAAACATTGCCTGGAAGGTTTTGGTGAAGACCGCCGGAGAAGATGGCTGAAGAGCAAATCGGAGCACCTAGCTAATTTTCTGGCTTACGGGTGTTTCAGATTTCTTAGAAAATGAAAGAAGGAAAGAGGAGAAGAAGAAGGGGTATTTATATATTTTTTTCATCAAATCACAGCTGTAGATCAAGACATTTACTTTCTGAAATTAAGTGAATTTAATTCTCGAAATTTGAATTTCAATTTGGAATGAAATGACGGCTAATGTCAGCGCCATCATCACAATTGCTCGAGAAACAGAGGAGTCTCCTTGAGTTTCGTAAATCTCTTGAGAAAAGATTTGACACGTGGTGGCGTCTGTTAGGAAAAGTGCAAAAAGAACTGATTCAAGATTTGACGACTCTTCAAGGGTTTTGAGATGACCTCACAACATCACATTCTTAAGCTCGCATTTACCAGAATAGGAAGCTCCATTTAGCCTAAAGGCTAATGGAGCTGGGGGACAATTGTTATGCGAACTTAAATCCACATCAGTCAACGCCAAGAAAGGAAAGTCAACGATCGGTCTACACCAGGCCGCGCATGTATTTTCTTGATTGAAGTGCCACCTCTTCTAGATGCGATAGGTGCGACCAACATGAAAAAGGAAACCAGTTCAAGCTTCATCAAATGGGTAATTTGCAAAGAAAAGAAAACAAGCTTCTGAATGGAGATCGAGTAATTCCTTTATTTAATTCGAGATGTTACCCGATTGTATGTTGTTACCCAAAATTGTATTTTCTGATTATGCACTTATCCTTTGTGTAATTAGCAAACATTGAGCTACCCTCACCTATATAAAGGGGGCTCAATCTCATTATTAGACACGACACAATTCCTTCAAAAACACCTCATTATATTCTGTAATTCTCTCTGCTCACTTTGAGACTTAGAGAAACTCTTGTAATTCTCTAGAAAATAGTAAAGAGCAATGGACGTAGGCTCATCTTTTTTAGAGCTGAACCACTATAAAATTTGTGTCTCTTTATTTACTTTAATTCATCAACCCTTTTCACACACTAGCTACATCTCGCAATTTCCTAAATTCATTGTTGACAAAACCTTCGTCAACAGCTTGTATATATGAAAATATATGTTTAGGGATATCGAGTAAACAATTCGAATACCAATGATCTACTCTATAATAATGAATTATCGTTAATAGAGGTAAAATCAATTTTCTACGATTCTACGAACGCATGAATGTCAAAAAAAAAAAATGAATAAAAAATAAACAATTTAACAAAATCTTAACTAACAAATGGACTTACTCAATATATGAAAAGGGAAAAAGGAAAAAAAAAGTACATAAAGCTATTAAAAAAAGGACATTAAAAGAAGTGGAAAGAAGAAAATTAGAAACCCTATAACTAACAAATGGATATTTAGCTACAAACAAAGATCATTAACTTCTAAAATTCTAGAAAGGGACATCAACTTAATGCACTTTTAAAAAGAAAAAGTCAATACACCATAAATTCTCCTCAGTTATCAATGATTATTTAGTAGTTAATTTTTTCCTTCTTTAGAGAGTTGAATATATATATATATATGTCTTTTTAATCAGCAAATATCCCCTACTTAAAAGTTATAGCTAAACTATTCAATTAGATAGCCAAAATTTTCCTCATCAAAATCAATTTTTTTCTTAGAAATTAATATTTATTTGTTATTTAAGATATTTTTTAAACGAACTTTTTAACGTTTATGAGTTCATGGAATTTCAAAAAATGAATTTTACAACCATTAATAAGAAATCACTAAATAATACTTTTTTTTTAAATCTTGATATATTCATTTATGTAGTCAGTATATTTTTATATACACCGCATACTGTGTTATTAACTATTACCTTCATGAAAACCCACAATTTTCTACAAGTTAATGTCTATTTATTAGTTAAGAGGTTTTAAACTACTTTTTAATGTTTTTAAGTTAATGAAATTTTGGAAAATTAATTTTAAGGCCATTAACATGTAATCACTCTTAAGCAATAAGTAGTACATTTATTTTTTCTTTTGGTATATCTTTTTATATACTTGTATATTTTCATATATACCAATTCCACAAATGCAATGCATGGAGTTAAGTATATTAAACTTACAAATGAATCTATTATGAATAAAAGAATATCTACTAAACTTATAGACCCAATATACAATGTATGTATAAACTTTATAAAAACCTCATCAAAAATACCAATCTCATAAAAAAGGATATACCAACATTAAAAAGATATTTACCCAAAAAATTAAGATCTCAACATAGTTTATACATGAAAATATACCAAGTAAATGACTTGATATACTAAGCCTATGCTTAGATACACTTTCAATTTTTTGTTTATAAAAATTAAAAACAAAAACAAAAATTTTGATCATGTTTTTAAATTTTAAAAATAAAAAACTTGCTTGGTAACAGATCAAATCTTTTTTATTTTTAAAAACAAAAAACATAAATATGCTTGGTAACAATAAAAAGTAATTAGAAAATACCATTTTAAAAATTTGTTTAGAAAAATATCACTTATAAAATTTATTTAGAAAAGTACAAGTCTATGAAATTACATTTTAGTATTTTATTTATAAAAATATCACTTTTAAAAGTTTATTTACTAAAATACCACTTAAAAATTTTTATTTAGAAAATACCACTTTCTGGTTTTAATTTTTGTTTTAAAAAATTTTAGAAGTGAAAAATTCTCACATCCATTATTTTTATAAATTTTGTTTACAATTTTTTAAAACTGAAAACAAAACAAGGTTACTAAGCATATTTTCCAAACAAATTCGTAAATTTTTGTTTATATTAAACAGAAAACAGAAAATAAAAGTATATTCAAAAGGCCTTAAGAGAGAAAAAAAAATATACCACTTAATGGTGATTTCCTTAAATAGCCTTAAAGGATAGTATAAAAAAAATGACAAAAAGAGAAATTAAGACCTCCTAACTAATAAATAGATATTTACCTATAAAAATGATGATTAAATTATAAATTAGTAAATGTGGTTATTACTTAATTTCAATTTTAAAAAATAGACATGCACCTTCAATTCTGTTCTTTTCTTATGAGCTGCTCAGTTATTAGAAATCCCGTTTTGTATCTATATATATAGTGAAGAAAGCCTTTTTAAATACAAAGGATCATCATTGTCATTATCATGATCATCTAACAAAAATAAATAAATAAATAAACTCGACATCTTATAATGAAGATCCGTTTCTTATAATTTCAAAAAGCCATAGCATTTTTCTCGCAATAATACAAGACACATGTCATCCTTTATGTGGAACTAAATATTTCACCTAACAAAAAATTTTTTAAACATGTTTGGAATATAATATAAGGATGAGATTTGATTGGATTAAATTAATCGGATATTTGGTACATGTATATGAGAGGGATTGAATTATTATTAAAATAATCCATTACAAAAATAATATCTTTAAAAATAGATTTATTTATCCGCTTTAAAATTTAATATTAAAAGGAATTAGGAGTTTGATTTAATATAATAGAACGTTTTTGAAGTAGTAAAAAATGGTATTTTTCACTAAACCACACTGGAATTCAGTAAAACATTAAACGAGTAACATACATGTCCAAGTTTTGCTTCAACGATGTTTTGCCAATTCACCTTCACACACCACCTGTTCGACCAAATAACTCACTCATTGAGTCACACATGGGAGGCCCCAATAGACAGCAAAAGAAAGAAAATAGGCTCTTCTTAAGCTAACTCAGAGAATCACCAGATAAAAATATAAACTTCCCTTTAGTTGGAACCCACAAAAGCATTTTTTTTCTTTTTTTATTTTACTTTATATTTTTGAAGTTTTTGGCTTGGGGAACCCACAAAAGCTTTGGCAGCAAGTGTGTGTGTGTGTTAAGGTAGAGCGGCCACGTTGAGGCCTCCACTAGCACACGCAAACGTTATCCACATTTTATTTAGGCCTGAATTCCACAAAACAACAGTAACAGTTTCTTTGTTGTGGTCCAACCGTTTGAAAAGCGAACAAACCCCACTTCTTTTTTCCTTTTCTTTTTTTTTTTTTTTTGTCCTTTTTTTCAAATTTCGAATGCTTGGAAACTTTATGAGAATAAATACCAAATTTTGAATGTTCAAAGCATCAAAAACTACAGTTCCAAGTTACAAACAAAGACCAGAGATTTCTTGAAACTTCTTTAGTCCTTTTCCAGAAACAGTCACAAATTTCTTTATGGCTTTTGCAATAGGAACAAACTGAGTTGTTTGCTTTTGTAACAAAAGATATACTTTATCAAGGTACATCATAGGCATTTAGCGATCTACTCCGTGGTCTATTAAGACCACTTTGGCTTATCTTTTTTTTTTTTGTTTTTTGTTTTTCTTTTTTTAAGATTATTAAACCGAAAAGTCACTAGGCAATCTCCAATCTAAAACTTCAAAATAGTGTAACATTTACTCTAATTTGCAGTTTTTTTTTTACATTATCTTCAAAACAATCTCCAACCTAAAACTTTAAATCTTACACTAAAATGAATATTTTCTTTCTTTTGTCTCATTCTTTAATGTGTAAACAACTAATATATTCCATTAATTATTTAATTACCTATGTAGGTAAATTAAAACTACAATAATTAATTTAATATACATAACTAAATTAAAAGTACTACTTTAATTTATGTTGTTTTCTAGTGGTAATTTATTTGGACTTTAATATTGTAATTATTAATAAGTTAATATTACTTTAATATTTTAATTATTAATAAAGTAATTTTACTTTAGTTTATTAATATTTTTTTGTTAAAAATGCCAATTTAATTATTAAATGAATTAAAAGAATTTAAATAAAATCATAAAATTATTAGACAAATAATTAAAGAAAAGGACACAAAGTGTATAAAATTCATCACCTATCATGTTTAAAGGGTAGAATTAGGATTAATAAAGTTTTTAGACCAAAATTTAAACCTACAATATCATACTATATTTGGTATTCCACTATTTCAAATTCTAAAATAGAGTTTCTTTTTGAAGTTTGATTGGAGCTGTATTTGAACTTTATTTTGGTGCAAAACTGTAAAATACAGTTCGGTGTTGCCCTTATTAGAGAAGCTATTTTAAAATATAGAGAAAAGTTTGAATTTCAACTTTGTCCATTAGTTTGGAAACAATCTCAGTTTCATCTTACAAAATGAAGAATAACAATAATAATTCTTTTTATTAAAAAAAAAAGCATTACTTTTTAGTAGCTCTAAGTTTTGTTTCTCTTTGTCTAACGTTGTAACTTGTAAGTTGAAAGCAAAAGAATCCCAAAGAGCCGCTTAACCTAGCGAACTTATAACATAATTAGCATCCATCTAAATAAATTTTACTGCATTTTTGAAAATCAAATGATCAGAACAAATAATCAAGAAACAATCACTATCATTTGAGATTAGGATTGTCGTATATTATACCTTAGAAACCCTTTCTTTCTTAAAGGGTAGGCCATGTTTGGTACATCAATGTATTGTATTGAGCAATACTATAGGGCACCAGTGGTATCCAATACTACATGAGGTGTAATTCTATTACTAGTGATTCTAATTAATAAACTAAGTCTCATATGAATCTCATATGAAGTTTAATTATAATTAAGCAATAACAGATTAACACATCATTATGATACAAACACTATATGATGTCTCTTAGTATTACTCCATTGTATTAGATATGTTTGGTTTTTTTGGGCGTATTATGAAACACCTATAAATAAGTTTGATACGTGATAAGGAGAAATTAAATAATAAAGGAAAATGCAAGAGAATGAAAAGAAAAAAAAAAGGATGAGGAGAGAGATTGAAAATAAAAAATGAAAAGTGAATTAGGAGAGACTAATCAATGGCACGGCAAAGAAGGAAATGAAATGAGACTGAATAATATGAAAGGAGAATAACACAATACAATACACTAATTTTACACTAATTTTATGGGTGTATAAGCTAAAACCATAGTTGCCGTATTATTTAAAAGTGACCACAGTACTTAATAATATAAAATAATAGCGCGTACTTAACATGGGCTGGGACACTAACTTAAGTTTGCAACTGGAAGGATTTGAAGGAACGTCATTATGATATTTAACCGATAATACTGTTAAACATGCGTACGACACATTATCACAATTCAAACAACAGAGAAAAATTCAGGGAGTACGCGCTGTAACAATAATATCATGTGAAACAAACTAGCAAATCTTCAAAACAATCATGTGAAACAAACTAGCAAATATAAACCATGTTGTACAAATGAAAAAGTTCCAGGACTAGCTAATGTCTTGGGGTTTTCTTTGTACCCCTCGAATGACCATTACTAATAGAAGTGTCTTCCATAGCTAGAGACCTTCACCAAAAGACGTCTTAACATCATCAAAACACTTTTAATTAAGAAATACCTAAAGGGATCACACTCGAACAAATAATACCTTCAACTATCAACTCAAACGGAAAAAGGAAAAGAAAAAAAAAAAACAACGGCCCCGTTTGGTTCGCCTATTTGAATGTGTGTATTTGAATGGAAATTGTAGAATGGGTTATAATTGGAATGGAAGACATTTGAATGGAAAAAATAGTGAAATGGGTTATAATTAGAATGGGAGTATTGGAATGGACCATTCAAAAACACCTCTCCCCCTCCATTCTCATCCAAGACACAAAAATCCATTCAAATAGTTGATGTGACTGATGAACCATTTGAATGGAAAAACTGAATTGTTGAAACAAACACTCATTCCAAAAGACCATTTGAATGGAAAATTTAGAGTTGTTGAAACAAACACCCATTCAAATGGATTTTCCATTCCAATGAAATGGAATGGGCGAACCAAACGGCACCAACGTCTTCTAACTGTGAATAGAAGAAAGGAAAAAAAAAAAAAAAAAAACATCTTCTAACTGTGAATAGAAGAACAAGCTTTTTACAATCACAAAAGGGAAATGGGTTTTCCCACCATAACATAATAGAGCAAACCAACAAACACACAATTGTTTGCTCTTCGATATTAGCAGAAACTATAAGGCCAGGATCCAAAAAAATAAATCCAAAGGCCGGCAACTCCGCAGGGACACTTTACAGTTTGTCTTAATCTTGATGGTCGTTTCAACATCTAAAATGGGATATCACAGGATGGAGAAGAGCAGAAAAAACGAACTGTACATGGATAGGCAGGGACGGCGAAAAATGACCGCATCATCTCCCAGCAGTGACCAAAGTCTTCTCCTCGGAATCTGGAGCAAACCCTGATGTTCTGGGAAGAACGGGTTCTCTGTTTGAAGAAGATGGTTCTGCTTCTGCTACAACAACTTGTTCTGCTGGCACAGGCTCAACAGGCATGGGTGTGTAGTTAAATGAAAGATCTTTATTAGCAGCGAGGGCTAAGAGCTCTTTTTCCTCCAGCCCTTTTGGTGGTCCAAGGCTGCAGCGATCCGGCGAGTGTTTAGCCAATGCATCTTTGAACTTCTTGATCTGCAATATATCAACGCACATCAGACACTACTTTTAAAGAGAAAAACATAGCTAACCAGCAGGTTGAAACTAATATGTATTTCCCAGTAAAGTACAAGAATCATCAATAGATTTTTCTTTTTTTTTTTTTTTGGCTCGAAGAGTTACCAATAGATTAGTGGTAAATAAACCTCAGATTTCATAGAAGAGGGGAATAGCCAAATGATCAATCAAAGTTCATGAACATAAGAGAAAGTAAATGTATAACCCAAAGTCTGATTTAAAATACTTGTAGGTAGATCTGTGTAGTATGCACAGAAAAATTAAAAACCTTTAATCTTAAAATGAAACAAACCAAACAACTAAGCAATTTATATCTATTGAAATCCCAGAAAAGGCCATACACATGTTTCAAGTATAAATTTATATCCTAACTCGAATACGATCGCAAGTAAATTATAATCCTGAATTATCTGATCATTGCTAATGGATCAACTAATACAATTCAACCCAGTTAAGAGAAAAATACGTAAGTTTATCAATAAGCACAGATAAAAGAAGACGGACTAATAGTAGGTTACTAAAGAGAGAAGAATTATGAAAACTAACTGTGGCATTAGTACAGCTAAAGCTGCATAAACGGCCATGAGCGCCTCTGTAGAAGCGGAAAAAGGGCAAAACATGGACATTCAGACTATAACACATGGATTTGTGCTCTTCATAATTGACCTGAAGGAATTGAACATCTAGGTTCATCTCTGCCAACTGACATATCTGTCATAGTTTAAACCAGCACCAACAACATAAACAAACAATAAGAATTGGGTTCAGCAAAAATTTGATCACAAACTTATTTTGAATTATAAAAAAATTTATAAATATTTTATATTCAATTATAAGATTTTAAAAAATAAATTTAAAAAAAAGTTATTACCTTGGGATGAAGAGCTTTGCAGCCTCCACAACCAGGAGAGAAGAAATCAACTACTACTAGCTTATCCCCAGCTTTTGAAAGCGACTCTACAAGATCTTCTGCAGATGTCACCTCCTTCATATTGGGTTGCAGCCCTTTCTCCCACCATTTCTGGGCTTTCCCAATTCGAAGAGTTGTCTGTAAAATTCCATGAGCATGATTTTAGAGAAAATAAATAAGCAAATAATCCTTTTTATTTCTCAAAGCTAATTTTTTTTTTTTAAAAAAAAAGCCAAAATCACATCTTTATTAGGATAGTATTAGAAAAATAAAATTAGGAAAAATAACACAAAAGAGGTTCTTTATCCAATCAATTAGGCAGAAAATATACTTTCAAAAAAAAATCAGGCAGAAGATAAAAAAATAAATAAAACTGGAAATACTAAAACCCAAAAGAATATAGAAGAAATATAAAAATTAAAAAAGGAAAATAAAAAAACCAACCTGGGCTTTTATGGTAGATGCTTGGGATTGAGAAGTTCCTCTTCTGGGTAAGGCTTCATTATTTTGAACAACAATTCTTTTGCCATGAAAATCACTGGTTGACAAAATTGAAGATGAAGAAGATGCGTTTGATTTGAGTTTCAGAGAACAAAAATAGCCTGATTTATTAAAGTTACAACTCTTGGGAAAAACAGAGATGCTTTGATTATGATGATGATTTTGATGCCATGAAGAAACCAGATTCGTTTTGCTAAAAACCTCTGCCATGGAAAATTTTCTCGCTCAATTTCCACTTAAACAAACAGATTTCCCCAGACCCAGAAAAACCCAGAAAAAGAAAATGAAAAAAAAAATTTGAAAAAACAAAGACTTTCTTGTGAGGAGAGAAAAGTATAGTTTGCTTTGCTAAACCTTAAAGCTTTGGTTTTGAAGAAAATGGGTTTGGGAGAAGAAAAGATATTTATATAATTTAGGGGCGGTTCCGTAATTTCGGTTCGTGTTGCCTCGGACTATTTTGGAGCGTTGGATTGAGTGGTTGGTAGTTGATTGGGTTTAAATCGAACGGTGTGGAAAATCTTGCGAGGGAGAGGGTTTTGTGGGTGGTGGATGTCGCTGTGGACTTGGCCTCTTTATCTGAATATTATTTTATCCACATTAGGATTTGGAGGACCGTTTTTTACGGTTGGATGGTGAAGCACGTGAACAATACACTTTTGGACACGTGGCAGGTAATAGTACTCCTACTCTTTTTTTTTCTTTTTCCACTCGAAATAGTTAAATTATACTCCAATTATTTTTAAAGAATTAGTAAAAAAAAAATAGACACAGAAAAGCTTCTTCCTCAATGAACAAGTCAATACCCCACATTTTAAGAAGTGTCCACTACTAGGTATTATTTTATCCACAAGTTTTCACAACACCTTCCCGAGTCTTTGTAGACTCGGTTGAAAAATAATAAATAAATAAATTCCCTTCGAACTCTTCCTTCGGACTGCCTTTTTTGAATCCCTAGCCTTTTATTTTTCAAAAGAAATGATACATTTAATGTAGTATTTGTTTTCATTTAAGACCTTGTTTGGTACTTGGGACTAAGATTAAAATTGTGATTATTTGTCACATACTCTTATTTAATGCCAATTTGGGATTAGAATAAATAATTCACAACTCACATGAGATAATTTGTCTCATTCAAAAGTGTAAGATTAATAATCTCACCCTCAAAAGTGGTGGGATCTCACATCTATTTTAAACTTCAAAATAAGTGGGTCCCATGTTATAAATACATTTTATATTTTTTACGATTTAAACTAATCTAAAATAAATCTATTGCACATTCTAATGAAAACTGAGTTCGACATTATAATAATAATCCTAATACAATTCAATACTACACCAAACATGGAATATTATTAAGTTTATCCAATCCAATCTGATACTATAATTCAATCTCAGTCCCACTACCAAACACACACTGAGGGTTCATATTGTAAGGTATAATGAAGCATTTTTTAATATTACATGATGTTGGAATCATGTCAAAACAATTAGCATCTATATCAGTCCAAATCTAATAAAACTAAGAGATTTCCGCCAAACAAGAAAACAAAAATACAAAAAAATTTAGGACTTGTTTGGATTCATTTTCATTTTTTATCTTTTGTTTTTTTAAACAGAAAAATGAAAATATTTTTTGGAAGTTTGCTTGGCAATCTTTTTTTATTTTTTGTTTTTAAAAATTATTACCAAAATTTCAAAAACAAGTAGTAACAAAAAATTTTTAATACATTTATTTTTTTCAAACAAATTTCAAAAACAAAATAATATACACATTTTTGTACACAAGTGCGTGCATACATCTATATATATATATATATATACAAAAATGAGTCCATATGACATTCTCTTTTGTATATATATATATATACATATATATATGTATATATATATATACAAATATGAGTCCATATTATTTTTAGAAATAAGTATTTAAATAAAGTTTGCTAAGTATGTTTCTTGTTTATAAAAATTGAAAATAAAAAAAATAATTTTACTTTTATTTTCAATTTATTTAAACAAAAAATTTAGAAGTGAATCCAAACAAGTCCTAAAATATCGCCAAACAAACTCCTAAGTGCTTAGCAACACACATTATTATAATGGGAGACTCAAGCTTGTTAGGTAATCAGTCATGTCTTACAGTTCAAATCCGCTCACCTCTTTGTCAAACGAAAAAAAATCATAGTTAGAGTACTTTTTGTAATACTTTCTATGTAAATTTGCTAAAATCTTACTTTTTCTGGTCGAGCAAGTTTGCAGTACAAAATTGTAACAAGTGGCTTGTTTTATCCTTTTCAGTTGGTACGACATACAATTCCACATGTAGACTTCACAATATTTACTAAGGACCCGTATTGCATTACTTCTAGATGGCTGCCTTAGGATTCTAAAACGGTTGTGAAATAAGTGAAAAAATAGGGTCGTTCAGTAAAATATTTTGGTAGGGTAAGAGTTGCTTCATAAAAGCTAAGGGGCATATAGACACCCCAGAGAAGCATAAAAGCACCCATTATATTTATATTGACAAAGTAACTAAAGAGGACAACCTAATATTAAAACCTTTCGTACATCCCATACTTTCCCAAACCCGTGATTCATTCTTTTCTAGCTTTCTCTCCATTTTTTACCTGTTTTCTCTTCAATCTCCCTCTATCCTATCCATCAAATCCCTTACCCTCAATCCCTTTTCTGACATCTTTTTTCTTTTCTTTTTTTTTTTTATTTCTCTTCTTCTTTTCCCAGGATTTTGACTTTTCCATCCAATCTCGTTTTGAATATCGTTCGAAAGTTAAATTGTACACATACTTTTTGTAGTTTGATTTTGATCTCGTTTCTAGAATTTTCTTATAGGTGACTCTTTACTGCACAAAAAAGAGGAGAAACGTCAAAGAAATGCATGAGAAAACAAGTATTAGGGAGGAAAAAAAAACAAAAAACAAAACAAAAGTTATGAAAATCAAAAGGAGTTGATTTATGTTGGAGTGTTGGGAAAATGGCTTTAAAATGTCATTATGAGGTGCCATTTTGAGACTATAAATTGTGTGTGACCTACTTCATATTATTAATTGATGAAGATTGTTTGAGTTCTCCTCTGTGAGAAAAATAGCTTTGATTTAAGAGTTGAAACAAAAGAAATTAACTATAAGTTCAAAATCCTACGTAGAGCTCACCTTGACTAGTTTAAGCTTGTTCTAAGTGATACTCTTTGAGGTGTTTATGTGGAAATTGGATTGTTGATTGTTATTACAGGTTTAAACCATTATTTTAATCATGTGGGGATGTCCTAGAAATAGGGGAGGTGCTGTCCAAATACTTTTAAAACCAAATGGTACCATTTAGGAGCAAATGGACTAGTTTTTATGAAAGTAAGTGATATTTCGGTTCATTTTGAGATTAGGCTTCCTTATTTTGTGAAAGTTATGATTTTAGTCTTATGGTTGTTTTCTCTAAGCATTGTACATTGTAGTAATCATCTTAGTAATAAAATTAATATCAGTCTTCCGCACATCTTGCCACCAAGGATACTGACCCTTTCCACTATCTTTTCCATCAGAACTTAAGTTGCAGCAAGTGGAGAATTTCAATTAGAAAACAATCACTAAAGAAGAAGAACTAGTAGACTCACGTTGACTAGTTTGGAACTATCTTGCTTTTTAGAGCTCCAACTTGAGTTCTACCACTTGGAAACTCTTGGATATGGCTAAGGGAAGCTGAAAGAAGCTTAGATAGTGGCTGGAGGGGTTCAAGTCGTGGCTGGAGAGAGAGAAAAGAAATGACCAGATTTGGTCCAAAATCAATACTTAATGACTAAGAAAAGGTATAACTTAAATTCAAAGGGGTATTTTCGGTATTTCACACCCTAACATTCCATGTGTCAAGCTTTAGATCACTCTTGGCTTACTCACCACGTTCATGGCCATTCCTATACACTCAAATATAGACCAAAATGGTGAAACCTAGCTTAGAAAGTGAAATCTAGTCATACTTTAACTTATGATCTTATATGGCCAATCTTATTGTAATTTAGTGGAACCTAACCCCATAACCAATTATTAAACATAAAAAAAAAGTCAATTAGACTCCAATTAATAATGCAAACATAGTATCAATGCCTAATTATTAGAATGCACAAAGATGACATTACGCGATTAAACCGAATCTAAGCTAGCTTAGTGCAATTAAATACAATTCAGTACAGTGACTGCCACCTCGTGCTTACCTGTAGTTGACAAATAAAATACTATAAGTGAATTCTAGACATTCAATTAAAGCTATGACGTGTTAAACGTACAGTGAATTCGGCTCTGAAAAGCTTGAAAATGCATTTTACCGAAAAACTACTATTTGACCTAGTTATCAACAAACTTAATTTTAATGCATGAGCACATTGTATTGTATTCATGAATATATATTCTTTGTTCTTGTTACACACCAAGCTCTTTCTCTGAGGGTACTGAGCCTTTACACTGCATGGGCACACTTTGACAAATATTAGTACAATAACACATATTGAAAGTATTTAATAATAAAGAACGAGCAATTTGCCGTAAAGTTGATTCTAGTCACTTGATATGTTTATTATGCAATATGAATACATTTATTATTGGCTTATTATACATGTGGGAATCTTGGGCATCACATCTGCCCTTAATAAAATACGGGTTTTTACAATAACCTTAGTGGTGATTAGAATGAGGAAAGAGAATTTCTATTTATAGGATCCAAGGGGGGACAGTTTCAGACTTCGGAATTAAACGGCCTAACAAATATTTTTTCTATTAATTTTTCAATAAATGCAGTTACAACATTAGGATGTTAAAAAAGGGCAAAACCTAGTACTGATTGGGCGGAGAGGATGCACTAGGACACATGTCCAAGCACGTAGGGATGCACTAGGACACATGTCCAAGCGCATAGGGTCCTAGGATATGCACTCGTTGCGAATAAAAGTCCTCTATGATATATAGGCTTACATTCTATTTTTTGGTAAGCATATATAAATATGAGTTTGTCTTCATATTTTTCCAATGTGGGACAAGCTTTTTCAAGCTTTCCTTTAAACATTTTCCGACTTCATGAATGCACATTGAGTATCAATTTCTCATTTATCTTAGCACTATTTTGAGTATATGAGTACAATTTCGTGATGAATAATGGTCCTAGAAAACCTTATATATTGTTGGAGACATAAAATTTAAGTGGAGGATTAAAGTTAGACCTATAGCCCCAAAGTTTGCTGTTTATGGAGTTAAGTATTTTCATGTATAGTAAATTAAATTTCTATATTTGTAATCTAATTTTTTAAACTTGGAGTGTATATTTTATTGATCCTATTATTTATTACACTTATTTGGTGGCTGGTTGTGATGTCATACAAGTGTAAAAGTGGGTTTAAATTTTGTCTAAACCGAAAAGAATTCAAGTGCACCTAAGTTATTCTAAATGATTCTCTTTGAGGTGTATATGTGGGAATTGGCTTGTGAAATATTATTGCAGGTTTAAAACTATGATTTTAAACATATAGGGATGTCCTAAAAATAGGGGAGTGCTATCCAAATATTTTTAAAACCAAATGGTACCATTTAGAAGCAAATGGACTAGTTTTTATGAAAGTAGGTGCCATTTTGATTTATTTTGTGATTAGGTTTCCCGATTTTGTGAAAGTTCTGATTTCAGTCTTGTGCTTGTTTTCTTTAAGTATTTTACATCGTAGTGATCATTCTAGTAATAAAATTCATATCAGGTCTTCCACACACCTTGCCACAGAGGATACTGACCCTTTTCACTGTCTTTTCTATTGGACGTAAGGTAGGTAAAGATTTGTTTTAACTGCATCACAAGAACAATAGTAGATACAAGGTGTTTTCCTACATGTTTATTTGTATTATTTCAATTGTATGTTATTTATATGGTTAATATTTTGTTCATGAAAGATATAAGTATGACATGATCATTTAAGCATGATTTTCAAAGAAGTGAAGTTTTCCACACATTGGATTTAAAGTAGTACCGTGGTACTGATTTTACGAGATATATTTTAAGTAGAGTGTTTAGTCTGTCTGCGTTAGGGAAGTATAGTTTGCACAGGCATCCTTCCCGCATAGGTGGGCATGGCTTACCGATTGCTGGGACTGAGCATTGTACTATGAGATTTATTAGGTGCATTACTTAGTCGGTTTGTATTGGGTAGGTATAGTTCACATTGGCCATGTGTTTCCTTCCCGCATAGGTGGGCACGGCCTACCATTTCCGTGATTTTGTAATGTACTCAAGAGCCCTATAAAGAAATATTTTCTAAGAAAAGTGCATCAAAATGAAAAGTTATGAGAGAAATAGTACAATGAGAATTTCAATAAAGTTTATGCATGAAACACGTTCACGAGCATGCACGATCTTTACTTACTGAGCATTAGCTCATTTAGTTCCTGTGATACAGGTGAGGAGATATATGATGTATAAAGTTGCTGGTTGGCTAGTACGCTTTCTTGTCACCATGATTATATAGATGTAGATGAGCTTGATTTGTGGGCGGTGTTTTCTTTGTATTTTGTTATTCTGGTGTGTTGTAAATATTACTGCTGATGGCAAGATAAACTGATAAGGAGTTTTTTGTTGTATATTTTATAAAGACACTTTCAAAAAGTAATGTCATGCAGTTTCTTTTGTTTTTAAAGTTTGAAAAGTTTAAATTTGACCCACCTTTTCGCAAAACTAAAAATATGATTTATGAAAGAATAATACTTCCTAGTTTGACCTACATAGTCAGATGGTTAAGCTAGGGGGATGTAACAGTTGTGGTATCAGAGCGGAGGTTTAGTCGTTTCTGAAGACTGCCTACATATGTATGATCATGTGACAGAAAGCTCAGTCAACTAGTAAGTCTAATTGTTTTCATATGTGCACTTTATTTCTGTTATATAAGTTTGCCACACACATTATTATTGGCTATTATATTTGTTTGTAAGTAAAGGACCACTGTACAGAAAATCATACTAGGGGATAAAGGTCAGACTAGCCAACAGAGGGATGAACAAAAAAATGACAAAGATACTACTATACATCGATTGGCTGAATTAGTGGAGAAACAAGCTCAAAAAATAGAGAGGCTTATAGATAGAGATCAAAAGAGAGAGGAATAATTACCAGTACAAGTAGTAGTCAGACAAAAAAATCATGAACCAGCTTCTGAAACGTTCAGGAAAGATAAACCTCCAGCTTTTAAAGGTGAAAAGCTAAGGAGTGGATTCGGAGTTCGGAGGGTATCTTTGATTACATAAGAATCCCTGAGGAGGAAAAAGTTTCTTGTGCTACTTATATATTCCAAATAGATGCCAGGCATTGGTGGGATTCCATAAAGTCAATCACTGATGTTAATAGATTAACTTGAGAGAGATTTAAGAAAATATTTAATAGAAAGTACTTTAGTGAAGCTCATCGACCTGCAAAAATAGCTGACTTTACTAATTTGAGGCAAGGTGGCATGTCTGTATGTGACTATATTAAGAAATTTGATGAGCTATCCTGTTTTGCTCCTCATATGGTTGGTACCAACGGGTTGAGAGTTAATCAATTTTTACAGGGGCTGAAAGCATAAATATATAGGGATATTAAGATGTCTACAGGAAAAGGTGTCCCTTACACAGAAGTTGCAGAGAAGGCCCTTGAAGCTGAAGAAGCCGAAGAAGCCGAACTGAAGGTAATGAAAGCACTAGAAATTAGAAGAAACATAAACATGGCAAAGCAAAATACAAATTTTAGAAAAGGTACTCAACCAGGGTTTAATAGAGGCAAAAGAAAATTCTCACAGGGTCAACGACAAAGACCAGATCCTTCAAAGTGCCCAGCAACGGGTCAACAAATGCATTCCACTCTGAATCAGAAAGTTACATGTCCCAAATGTGGAAGGCCTCATAAAGGTAAATATCTTTTGGGTAGTAGAGCGTGTTATAAATGTGGCAAGACAGGACATTTTGATATCCTTGCAAATACATTAATAGATTCATGAGCTACACATTCATTTGCATCACCAGCATATGTGAGAAAATTAGGCAGATCACCTGAAATTTTGAATTTAAGATACTGTATAACTGTTCCATCTGGAGAAGTGCTATATTCTGGTCAAGTTTTAAGAGCATGTCCAATACAGATAGATGGTAGAGAGTTATGGGCAGACTTAATAGTGTTAGATATGCAGGATTTTGAGGTGATTTTAGGTATGGATTGGCTATCTAGGTATCATGCTAGCATTGATTGTAAGGGTAAGAGAGTAAGAAAATGGTGCCAATTATTTCAAAAATAAAACTAAAGAAGTTACTTCATAAAGGATGTACTGGTTATTTGGCAAATGTAATAGATACGATAGAGGAAGTTAAGATGAAGCCAGAGGAAGTACCCGTGGTTAATGAATTTGTAGAGGTATTCTCAGAAGAACTACCAGGATTACCACCTGATAGGGAGATAGAGTTTGTTATTGATTTGCTACCTGGTATAGCTCCTATTTCCAAAGCACCATATAGAATGGCTCCAGCAGAGTTGAAGGAATTAAAGGTACAATTATAGGAGCTTTTGGACAAGGGTTTCATACGCCCAAGCTTTTCATCATAGGGTGCTCCGGTGTTGTTTGTAAAGAAGAAAGATGGAACTATGAGGCTTTGTATTGATTATAGAGAGCTAAATAAGGTCACAATCAAGAATAAGTATCCTCTCCCTAGAATTGATGATTTATTTGATCAGTTACAAGGTGCTTCAGTATTTTCTAAGATTAATTTAAGATCGGGATACCATCAACTGCAGATTAAGGAAGGAGATATTCTTAAGACAGCTTTTAGAACAAGATACGGGCACTATGAGTTGTTAGTGATGCCCTTTGGCTTAACTAAAGCCCCAGCTGCTTTTATGGACATGATGAACATGGTATTCAAGGATTTCTTGGATAGTTTTGTTATAGTATTCATTGATGATATTTTGATCTATTCGCGCTCAAGGGAGGAACACACGGAGTATTTGAGAACAGTTTTAAGGATCTTGAAAGAAAAACAGTTGTATGCAAAATTTAAGAAGTGTGAGTTCTAGTTGGCAAAAGTTATCTTCCTTGATCATGTGTATCTGGAAATGGTATTTTTGTGAACCCAGCGAAGGTTGAAGCTGTAAGTAGTTGGTCAAGGCCTACAAATATTTCAGAGATTCGTAGTTTCTTGGGCTTGGCTAGTTACTATAGAAGGTTCGTAGAAGGATTTTCTAAGTTGGCTTTTCCATTGACTCACTTTACTAGAAAGAACGTGAAATTTTATTGGGACGATGATTGTGAAAAGAGTTTTCAAGAGTTAAAACATCGTTTAGTCACAGCTCCAATACTTTCTATACCTACTGGCTCAGGAGTATTTATTGTTTACAGTGATGCTTCAAGGAGTGGTCTAGGTTGTGTTTTGATGTAAAATAGTAAGGTGATTGCCTATGCTTCTAGGCAACTAAAATAATATGAAAAGAAATATCCTACTCATGATTTGGAGCTAGCAGTAGTTGTTTTTGCACTGAAGATTTGGAGACACTATCTTTACGGAGAAAGATGTCAAATCTATACAAACCATAAAAGTCTCAAGTATTTCTTTACCTAAAAAGAACTGAATATGAGATAGAGAAGATGGCTTGAACTGGTGAAAGATTATGACTATGAGATTAACTATCATTCAGGAAAAGCTAATGTGGTTGCAAATGCTCTAAGTAGAAAGTTATTAGCTGCTATATTACTTAAGTATGTTGATCGAAAACATCTTTTGATGGATTTGCATCGATTAGAATTATAGATAGTGCCTACAGGTTTAACAAAGAAATTAGCAGCTCTTACCTTGCAACCTATAATTTTGGAGAGAATTAGGCAAAGCCAGAATACAGATCCTTATCTGATAAGTTTAAAGTCTAAGATAGAGTCTGGAAAGGAGGTGGCCTTCCAGGTTTCTAGTGATGGTGTAATCAGATATAAAAATAGACTGTGTGTGCCAGATGGAACAATTAGAAAGGAGATATTGACAGAAGCTCACACTACTCCCTACTCTGTGCATCCCGATACTACAAAGATGTATAGGGATTTGAAAATGCATTACTGGTGGCCAGGTATGAAGAAGGATGTGATTGAGTTTGTAGAATAATGTCTCACATGCCAGCAAGATAAAGCTGAACATCAAAGGCCTGCTGGTACATTGAAGCCTATACATGTGCCACAATAGAAATGGGAAGAGATTGCTATTGTTTTGGTGGTTGGACTTCCTAAGACAAATAAAGGCCATGATGCTATTTGGGTTATTGTGGATAGATATATTAAGTTAGCCCATTTCCTGCAGATTAAAGTGACTTATAGCTTGGATCAGTTGGCTTGGTTGTATGTTCAAGAAATCATCAGATTGCATGGTGTTCCAAAGGTTATCATTTCTGACCGAGATTCTAGATTCACTTCAAAATTCTGGAAGAGGGTTCAAGAGGCTATGGGTACAAAACTGGCATTCAGAACAGCTTTTTATCCTCAAACAGATGGACAATAAGAGAGAACCATATAGACTCTTGAGGATATGCTTAGAGTTTGTGTGTTAGATTTTCATGGGTCTTGGAACAAGTACTTGCCACCGATAGAATTTGCCTACAACAATAGTTATCAAGCTTCAATTAAAATGCCTTCGTATGAAGCATTGTATGGAAGAAAATATAGATCTCCAATTCACTGGGATGAGATGGGAGAAAAAAAATTTCTTGGTCCAGAAATGGTAAGAGAAACAGCTGAAGCAGTAGAAAAGATTTGTAAAAAGTTATTAGCTGTTCAGAATAGACAGAAGCAGTATGCTGATCCTAGAAGGAGAAAGGTCGTGTTTAATATTGGCGATAAAGTAGTTTTGAATGTTGCTCCCATGAAAGAAATTATGAGGTTTGGGAAGAAAGGGAAGCTAAGTCCTAGATATAGGCCCATTTGAGATACTTGACAAAGTTGGAGGTGTTGCTTATAGACTTGCTTTGCCACCCTCACTGTCGAATGTACACATTGTTTCTTACGTCTCTATATTGAGGAGATATATTCCAAACCCATCACATATTTTAAGTTTTGAGCCGTTAGAGTTGAGCCAAGATGTAAGCTATGAAGAACAACCAGTGGAGATTTTAGATAGAAAAGAAAAGGAGCTTAGAAACAAGAAGATTCCTTTGTTCAAAGTACTGTGGAGGAACCATGAAGTAGAAGAGGCCACATGGGAAAGAGAAGAAGAGATGAAAACTAAGTATCCTCACTTATTTGGGTAAGCAAATTTTGAGGACGAAGTTTAATAAGGAGGGAGGGATTGTGATACCCAGAATTCTCATACGCATAATAAGCCAATAATAAACATATTCATATTGCATAATAGACATATCAAGTAACTAGAATAAACTTTACAGTAAATTGCTCGTTCTTTATTATTAAATACTTTCGATATGTGTTATTGTACTAAAATTTGTCAAAGTGTGCCCATGCAGTGTAAAGGCTCATTACCCTCAGAGAAAGAGCTTGGTGTGTAAGAAGAACAAAGAATATATATTCATGAATACAATACAATGTGCTCATGCATTAAAATCAAGTTTGTTGATAATAAGGTCAAATAGTAGTTTTTCGGTAAAATGCATTTTCAAGCTTTTCGGAGCCGAATTCACTGTACGTTTAACAAGTCATAGCTTTAATTGAATGTCTGGGATTCACTTATAGTATTTTATTTCTCAACTACAGGTAAGCATGAGGTGGCAGTCACTATACTGAATTGTGTTTAATTGTACTAAGCTAGCTTAGATTCGGTTTAATCGCGTAATGTCATGTTTGTGCATTCTAATGATTAGGCATTGATACTATGTTTGCATTATTAATTGGAGTCTAATTGACTTTCTTTTTATGTTTAATAATTGGTTATGGGGCTAGGTTCTACCAAATTATAATAAGATTGGCCATATAAGATCATAGGTCAAAGTATGACTAGATTTCACTTTCTAAGCTAGGTTTCACCATTTTGGTCTACACTTGAGTGTATAGGAATGGCCATGAACGTGGTGAGTAAGTCAAGAGTGATCTAAAGCTTGACACATGAAAAGTTAGGATGTGAAATACCGAAAATATCCTTTAGAATTTAAGTTATACCTTTTCTTAGTCATTAAGTATTGAATTTAGACCAAATCTGGTCATTTCTTTTCTCTTTCTCTCCAGCCATGACTTGAACCCCTCCAGCCACTATCTAAGCTTCTCTTAGCTTCCTTTATCCAAAAGTTTCCAAATGGTAGAACTCAAGTTGGAGCTCTAGAAAGCAAGATAGGTCCAAACTAGTCAAGGTGAGTCTGCTAGTTCTTTTTCTTTAGTGATTATTTTCTAATTGAAATTCTCCACTTGCTGCAACTTAAGTATGAGTTTCTCTAGGTTTTCTTGAGTCTTAAAATCAGTTTCAAAGCCCTGAGAATCGATTTGGTGGAGGTAGAAGGCAAGAGCTTTGGTAAAAGCTCAAACTAGTCAAGGTGAGCTCTATGTAAGATTTTGAACTTGTAGTTAATTTCTTTTGTTTCAACTCTTAAACCAAAACTATTATTTTATGAATAATAGTCTTAGAAAACCTTATATATTGTTAGAGACATAAAATTTAAGTGGAGGATTAAAATTAGACCTAAAGCCCCAAAGTTTGCTATTTATGGAGTTAAGTGTTTTCATGTGTAGTAAATTATGTTTATATATTTGTATTCTGATTTCTTAAACTTAGAGTGTATATTTTATTGATCCTATTATTTATTACACCCATTTGGTAGCTGGTTGTGATGTCATACAAGTGTAAAAGTGTGTGTAAATTTTGTCTAAACTGAAAGGAATTCAAGTGTACCTAAGTTGTTCTAAATTATTCTCTTTGAGGTGTATATGTGAGAATTGGCTTATGAAATATTATTGTAGGATTAAAACCATAATTTTAATCATGTGGGGATGTCCTAAAAATAGGAGAGGTACTATCCAAATATTTTTAAAACCAAATGATACTATTCAAAAACAAATGGAATAGTTTTTATGAAAGTAGGTGCCATTTTGGTCCATTTTGTGATTAGGTTTCCCGATTTTGTGAAAGTTATGATTTCAGTCTTGTGCTTGTTTTCTTTAAGTATTTTATATCGTAGTGATCATTCTAGTAATAAAATTCATATTAGGTCTTCCACACACCTTGCCACACAGGATACTGACTCTTTTCACTATCTTTTCTACTGGACACAAGATAAGTAAAGATTTGTTTTAACTGCATCACAAGAACGGTAGTAGATACAAGGTGTTTCCTACATGCTTATGTATATTATTTCAATTGCATGTTATTTATATGGTTATTATTTTGTTCATAAAAGACATAAGCATGACATGATCATTTAAGCGTGATTTTCGAAGAGGTGAAGTTTTCCACACATTGGATTTAAAGTAGTACCATTGTACTGATTTTATGAGATATGTTTTAAGTATAGTGTTGAGTCTGTCTGCATTGGGTAAGTATGATTTGCACAGGCATCCTTCCCGCATAGGCGGGCACGGCTTACCGATTGCCGAGACTGAGCATTGTACTATGAGATTTATTAGGTGCATTACTTAGTCGGTCTGCATTGGATAGGTATGGTTTATATTGGCCATGTGTTTCCTTTCTGCACAAGTGGGCACGGCCTACCGACTGCCGCAATTTTGTAATGTACTCAAGAGCCCTATAAAGAAATGTTTTTTAAGAAAAATGCATCAATATGAAAAGTTTTGAAAGAAAGATTACAATGAGAATTTCAATAAAATTTATGCATGAAACACGTTCACGAGCATGCATGATCTTTACTTACTGAGCATTAGCTCATTTAGTTCCTGTGATGTAGGTGAGGAGATATGTGATGTATAGAGTTGCTGGTTAGCTAGCACACTTTCTTGTCACTACGATCATATAGATGTGGACGAGCTTGACTTGTGGGCGGTATTTTCTTTGTGTTTTGTTATTCTGATATGTTGTAAATATTACTGCTGATAGCAAGATAAACTGATAAGGAGTTTTTGGTTGTATATTTTATAAAGACACTTTCAAAAAGTAATGCCTTGCAGTTTCTTTTATTTTTAAAGCTTGAAAAGTTTAAATTTGACCCACTTTTTTGCAAAACTAAAAATATGGTTTATGAAAGAATAATACTTCCTAGTTTGACCTACATAGTCAGATGGTTAAGCAAGGGAGTGTAACAACAGATCAGTTCTTTTGCCAATTTTCGAATCTAAAAATGGTAGAAAAAATTAAATTCAAATTTGGGTTTAAATGGAATAAATCTTTGAAACTAGGGGCCATTTCAAAAATTATAGGGACATATTTGAGAAGATTTTAAAATTGGGACTAAAGAGCAAAACCGGTGCCCGTTTAGAGGGGGGACACGTGCCTCTTTCTCTCTCTTTTCTCTTTCTCCTTCTCTCGCTCCCTTTGGACTTTCTCCCTCTCTGCCCGATGCCGTACGCAGTAGTCGCAGACCTTCTGCGACGAAGTGGCTCCTGCCGTTGACGACTGCTACCACCGCCTAGAGTCCGACCGCCACCTCACCATGACCTCCCTATCAGAGTTTGAATGACGCCAGAGTTCCCAATCATCGTCAATGATGGAAAAACACCGTAGAGGAGTTTTGGCCGCCGACAACTATTTCGGCCACCTTAAGCTATGAAACCAGTCTCTGTAGTTTCGTCTCGTCACTAGAAATAACATGATATATATATTTCAACTCCATTTTGCCTGGATTGAATTTTTCCATTGTTAAACAATTTTGAGCTTTTAGGTTTAGTAGTTGACTGTTTAATCCGACGTTAGATCGTAAAATTAATGTCATATTTGTGATGTACTCATGACAATATGAAAAATGAGATATATATTGACTATGTTTGGAGACAGGCACAGAAAAATGAAATTAGACAACTTGCCTCGTTTTGTGTATCACAGAGTCGGGTTTCGGCTTAGACTTGAATTAATTAAGTTATATATCTAACCTAGCTAATTTGGGTGTTAGGAATTCAGTGGTGAGGTATGTTTCTCGATTTGAGGCCGTTGGAAAAATGACATTTCAAAGTAAGTGATCGAGGGTTCCAAAACGACCCTAGACCCTCCGAACGATCGCCAAATGACATCAAACGCGCTCTATAGTATCGTAGCATGGTCTAGTCACTCGTTTGAGATAGGGATTTGATTATTTGATCTTAAAATTTGTTTTATTATGAATTTACATATTTTGAATAAATATAATTTTGTGAAATAATTTAGAAAAATGTGTATACATGTGATTTTACATCTGTTTTGATATTATACTACCCGAGAGACACGTCATAGTGGTTGGCGTGCCATATATCTTGTTTTGAAACTATTTTCTGCAAGAATTGAATTTTATGGGTTTTGTTAAATATGATTGTTATACTGCCGAAAATTTTCTAAAATCCAAATTGAATAAAAATTTAGCTTTGAGAACTAAAGTTGATTTGATTAAAAATACTGCATGGTCTGTTTTGTGATTTTGCAGAAAAATGGTACATAATTTAGTTTTTGTCATCCATATAGTACTGCATGCATCATTGCACTTACACGGCCGATGGACTTATGATACTCCTTCATGGTACTCGGACTTACAGTAACCTATCTAGGGTGCTCAAGAGTACATTGCATACTCATAGTCACCAACTTAAGTGGCTCGGACCACATTACACATTTACAGTTACCTATTTGGTGCTCAGACTACATACGTATAGTCACTAATTTAGGTAGCTCAAACATGTCATTGACCGCATAGCTTGTTATGCATTTGACTTGAATATATGTACTTATTTTGAGATGATGCTTTACAATAGTTTGGAATATTTGAATGTTTGGACGATGATTTTAATTAGATTTCTGGAAGACTATTTGAATACTTCATTGACTATGCATAACTTCGGAAGTAAGTATTTTATTCTGGTTAAAAACCTGTAATTGAATCTCTACTGAGTATTCACATGCTTACTCTTCGTACTTCTCCTACTTTCAGGTATTTGTCTATTTGTGGTAGTTGTCTTGATGGCTGAATAAGCTATTTGGCTTATGCTTGTAGTCCTATTCCTATTCCTCATGGGTGTCTATATCCTGTTTGAATTCCTTTCCACGTCAAATTATTTAGTCAAGTTTAGTGTATTTATCAAGTGGATGTATAAGGATGATTTTAATACTAAATTGAGTACTTAGAATTATAATTGATTGATTTTTGTAAACTATTTTTGGGACATTCGGACTCTACACTTTATTAACCTCATTTTACAAAAATTTATGGTTTAACAAAAAAGTTCCTAAAGTCAATTAACTTGGATTCTTCTAAACTTGAGTGAATATTTTCTTAAGTAAATTAAACTAATGAGAGGTTTCTTATTGTGAAATTTATATTGTTTGAGGATCGAAGTGTAAATATCTAAGTACTTGGTTTGTTCCAAATTTTGTAAATTCACTTTTATTTATATTTTTCCTTAAAATTACAAAAAATTACGGCTTTGGATTTCTTGTTGTGACAGTTATAGCTACTTTATTAAAAATTAATAGCAACAACATTTTTGGGCAGTTTAATTCTGAAGTCAGAAATTGTCTACCCTTGGATCCTATAAATAGAGATTTTTCTTCCTCATCCTAATTCACCAAATATTAGAAGCTCTTCTCTATTTTTATCTAATTTTCTCTAGTTCTAGCTTGGGTAACAGCTGTGTTTACTGAAAATTAACAGCAAAAATATTTTTAAGTTGTTTAATTCCAAAGTTTGAAATTGTCCCCCCTTGGATCCTATAAATAGAGGTTCTCTTTCCTCATTCTAATCACTACCAAATATTAGAAGCTCTTCTCTATTTCTCTCTAATTCTCTCTAGTTCTAGTTTGTGTTCTAGTGCTTGTTTAGTTCTAATTTTTTTGTATGTTTTGATAGAAGTTATACGGTATTTCAGTCTACTAGAAATAGAAACTTGATGTGCCACTTGCGACTCTTAAAGTCGTTTATCCTGGGAAACAGATGTCTGACAATCTCAAACACCTATAGTGAGGAGACAAATATGTTTACAGGAAACTGTGTTACATGGGCCTCAATTCATTTTTTTTGTTCTTCAATTATTTTTCAGATTTGTTTATATTGTTCTTAATATATTTTTTGTTCATTGTTTCATTAAGTTTCTCTTCAATTTATTATTATATGTATAATTTTGTATTTATCTTGCCTAACAATTTGTCTATCATATATATTTAGTTTATCTACAATTTTGAATGAGATTTGCAATTTATTTTGAAGAAAAATTTTATGTTTTTTCTCTTTAGTTTTATTTGGAGTTGGAGGATAAAAACATTGGAAAGGCTAATTTAAATGGAGGTAGGATGCCTTAAATATGTGTTTTATTAGTTCAGTCAAGTTTTTGTAATTGGTAAGTCGACTAGGGCTAGCTTACTGGGGTGGGATAGGGTTTGAGTATTAGGTAGGGAGTTTGACTCTCATGGTGTGTGAGTTATTTTCCTTTCTTTGTAATAAGTGGAGGTCATTAGTTGAGTCTCACATAAAGAATAAAAAACAACTGTCCTATTTGATAATTTTACTATTAAAATGGGTGCTTTTTTATCCCTTTATAATGCAAATAAAATTCCCAAAAGCCAATTATGCTGTCATTATACAAATCATAAAATATTTTGGATAATTAATTGTACTCTAAATTTTCCTAATTAATATATATGTATTGACATACTCTTCTGGTCAACGAGGTCTCACATCTCAAGATTGAGATTATAACATGTTTTTTCTCTCTTTTTTTTTTTTGAGATGAAAAAGTGGTTTCATTAATAATAGAAAGATATAAAAATACCCATCAAAGGGATTTCAAGTGCAGAGCAGACATCCATAAGAAATTGATTAAAATTATGGAAAGAATTTTGTACACTAGAACTCTCGTGAAGTCGATTTGAAATAAGGGTACTCAAATGGATCTCTATTGTTGTGCTTTTCAATAGCTCTCCACTTATGTTGGCTTGTTGTGACCCTTAATTTAGCCTTTGTTGATAGTGTCTCTTACTTCAAATTCAAATGTCAAAATACCAATACACGAACTATCAAAAATGATATAGATCTTGGTGATAAACACACTCAAATGATCATAAACATAAGATCCACCCAAAACCATAATAGATCTAGATCTAGGTTGGATAAAACGATTTTTTTTTTAAAAGGAAAAAAGATAAATGACCCTATTGGTCCCTAATATAAGGACTCGAGTTTTTGGATCGTTAACTACTTACATTCTTAACTTATTTGTTTGAAAAAAAAAACTTAGACTCTGAAAATTTATGACTTTTTCCTTTTTTTTAAAAAAAAAAAATATGCTTTCATTTCTTTCTAAGAGATTGATATTCATAGTTAACTATTTACTTAATTTGATAAATTTGAAAATAAATAAAATGCTTCAGGATGGTTAAGTAACCTCTGTATAAATTTGTTTATAAACCTTTTACTTGGGGTGATTTAAATAATGCGCAACTAGAAAGGGCTCTCAAATGAGGAGGGGTTCACATGCAGACTACTTAAATCCCAAGCTCTCCCTAGATAGTCTAGATCTTTTTGACAGAACCCCTTGAGTTTTGCATTTATTCAAATCAAAATATTTTTGCTCTTAGATATTTTCATGTTGAAAAACGTTTGTTTAAACTCCATTTAGTCAAAATATATTTTCAAGTTCAAGTTAATAAAATCATGTATTCTGAAGTAAAATAATGAGTTATAAATATGTTTTAAACAACATTAAACTTACATAATCGAAATAACTTGTCTCATACTAAAAACATGTTCGAAAATAATTTAATGGCGGCATTCCATAACTCGTGCCTTGCATTCATCCCCACCTCAATTCCAGTTAACCTATCAATCATATCAAAGGTTTATTTCCTTTGGTACGTATGGTATGGATATTCATAAAATGTGAGCTTTCGGTCAGCAAGTACTATATAATTCTCACAAAATATTTTACTCATAAACAAAGAACCTTTTATGAAAGTCTGATTATGCTGTTTTATGAAATTATTATCTTTGCTTTATTATACGATATTATGTCATTATTTTATCACATTCTTTATTATAAAGTCTTTTATCTTTCTTATGGGCTTTGGTGTATATATTGAGTGCGCACTACCGAAATTAAATAATGTGTGGCACAAAAATTAAACAAGACATATGCATTTTGAGTGGCAACAGACAGCTGACCTATGACCACATTAAAAGTTCTCGTGTCTGCATTATCCTTAGTAAAGGCGTACACCTGGGCAATGGTTTTTGGCAGCGCTTCTAATCTTCCTTGATTGATCTAAGGTCCTTCAAGTTTGATCTGCATATTATGAATTAGAGGTCCTTGGGGCTTTGGCATAATGGGTTGGTTAGGCTGATCTGTCTACTGTCGCAATTTTGGCAAAATGGTCCTCCTTACCACAAAGATAGTAGGTGTTTGAGCTAAAATGATACTCTCTAGGGTGTTTTCTCTAACACTTAGGACACGATGGAAAATCTACTATGGCCTTCTTTTTCTGTTGGGGCTTTACTTTTTAGTTTTTCTTGCTATTAAAGTTATTCTTTCTCTTCTTTCCACTATAGTTGTTGTTATTGTCGTTATTATTCTGGTTCTTATTCTGGCTGAATTGGGTCCCATATCCTCTTTGGTTATTGTCCTGACTCGGTTTAGCTTGTCTGTACTGGTTCTTCTTTGCTTCTAAATATTTTTGTCATTCTTTCTTGGCTTGTACAAGAAGATATTCTACTCTGGGTACCCTTCCTACACATTCCGCCACTGTTGTTGGTGGGTTGTTGTCACTGTCGATGACAACTGCCAATTCAGGGTGAAACATTTCTAGTATTCTCCTTACTCGTTTCTCTTCAGTGAGTACCAAATAAGGACACAGTCATGCAAGCTAGTCGAACTTTCGTACGGCCTCGGTGACTATCATATTCCCTTGTTTGATTTTTATGAATTTATTTTGTTGGGCCCGCATCGCCTTATGATTATAGTATTCCTGCTTGAAAATTCATAGATGAAATCATTCCATGACATCTCCCTGACATTTCTTCTCATTTTGACAGTCTCCTACTAGTATCGTGCTTCCTTCTTCAAAACATAGAATATATATAATACCTTTTCCTGGTTATTATGGTTCATAAAGTCTAGGATGGTTTGGATCGATGACAAGCATTCTTTGGCCACCAAAGGATTTGTCGATCCTTCAAACTCAACAGGATGCATCTTACTAAAGTATTTGTAAAGTGGTTCTTGGTGATCCACACGTTGATTGGGTATAACAGGTTCTGGTTATAGTACTTGATCTTCCTCTTGAGGCTGTGGTTCTTCAACGTGCACTTGAGGTTCAACATTCTCTTCGTGTTGCTACCATAGTTGCTCACGAAGGTTTCTCATCTCCTCTTCTTGAGCTTGGAGTCGTTGTTGCAAGTTAGCTACAAGATTACTTAGGTCGAGTGCTTCAGGTGCGTTTACTAGGTTGACTCGTGGTCTTCCCCTTCCTCTTGCCATTTTTTTTTAGTTGACTCCTATTAATTTAGAGTATAATTTATAATTAGTTACCTCAACTTCGGTTATACAAAATGGGATAAATTAAGCAATAATACGTACATTGTTTCATAATTGTCTTATTTTATTAATTAAGATACAAGGTGAGATCATATAAATATTTTCTAATCCTATTACATGCTTAATCTCTCATATTATTGTTGGAGGGTCTGCTAGGGTTTTCCTCTGAGTCCTCCTATGGATCTTCCTCAGAGTCTTCCTCATCATTATCGGTGCGTCCTTGCTTAATGGGCATGGTTCTTTCTACATCTATTTATGGTCGTACCCTTCTCTATTATTCTTCCCCTGGGTTTCCTTGTTGAAAAGGTGTCCTCGTGGTGGTTTCTGTAAGATGACCCTTTGGCCATACTATGTTCCATCTCCCTTTGATATTCCTCTTCTGCTTGGATTTCTTTTGAACTAATACGTTCAATATTCATATCAACAATGGGGTTCCACATTTGTCTTCAGATATGACTTAGAATTCCATTCCAACAGGTTATAAGTAGGATACTATTAGGCCATCTCGGAGGGAATAAGCGAACTATCTCTTCAGTAAAACGAATGTTGTATTCTTCCATGAATTCACCTAGGCGAGATTCCCATGTGTCTATCACAAAGTTAAATGCCCGTTCTTGTATTTGGGTATCTATTATCAAGATCCCTATTGAATTGTTGTGGTGTTCCATTTGTGAAAAATATGTTGTGATTAATCTGCAGAATATTTCCCAACTCATATGGCTCATGGTATGTCCCGATGCTCGCCACCATGCTCGAGCATTATTTCGGAGTTGCATGACTGTGAGAGTGGTCCATTTACACTCATGGATACGACATGCCCATAATAGTTGCTCCGTTTCGTTAAGCCAATTTCCTAACGCTCCGAGTATAGGTTCTCCAAGATCTAGATCTAGGTAAGCTAAAACAACTTTTTTTTAAAAAAAAAAGGATAAATGACCCTATTGATACCAACTATATCGACCTGAGTTTTCGAATAATTAATTACTTACATTCTTAACCTACTTATTTAAAAAGAAAAACTTAGACTCTGAAAATCTATGACTTTTTCTTTTTTTTATTTATTTTAAATATACTTTCATTTCTTTTTAAGAGATTGATATTCATAGTTAACCATTTACTTAATTTGAAAATTTTGAAAACAAATAAAACGCTTCAGGATGATCAAGTAACCTTTGTTTAAATTTATTTGTAAGCCTTTTTACTTGGGATGACTTAAATAATGTGCAACTAGAAAGGGCTCCCAGGTAAGAAGGGGGCACACATGTAGACCACTTAAGTCCCAAGCTCTCCTTAAACAGTTTAGGTCTTTTTGACAGAACCTCTTGAGTTTTGCATTTATTCAAATCAAAATATTTTTACTTTTAGATCTTTTCATGTTGAAAAACGTTTGTTCAAACTCCATTCAGTCAAAATATATTTTCAAGTTCAAGATAATCAAATCATGAATTGTGAAATAAAATAATGAGTTATAGATATATTTTAAACAACATTAAGCTTACATAATCAAAATAATTTTTCTCATACTAAAAACATATGCGGAAATAATTTAATGGCGGTATTTAGCCCGTGTCTCGCATTCATCCCCTCCTCAATTCTAGTTAACCCATCAATCATATCAAAGGTTTCTTTCCTTTGGTACCTATAGTATAGATATTCATACAATGTGAGCTTTCGCTCAGCAAGTACAATATAATTCTCACAAAATAATTTACTCATAAACAAATGTGATGCCCAAGATTTTCACTTGCATAATAAGCCAATAATAAACTTGTTCATATTGCATAGTAGACATATCATGAAACTAGTGTCAATTTCATGGTAAATTGCTTAAGCTGACTGTTAAATGCTGTCGATATGTAATATTGTACTAACATTTGTTGAAGGGCTCCCACGTAGTGTAAAGGCTTAGTACCCTCAGAGAGAGAGCTTGGTGTGTGAAAGGAACAAAGAATACATTCATGAATAGTAATACTATATGCATATATGTTAAAATCATGTCTGTTGATAACTTGGTCAAATAGTAGTTTTTCGGTAAAATGCACTTTTCACGCTTTTTGGAGTCAAATTCACTGTGCGTTTAATACGTCAAATAACTTTAATTTAATATTTAGGACTCATTTATAGCATTTTATTTGTCAGCTCCAGGTAAGCACGAGGTGGCAGTCATTATACTGAACTATGTTTAATTACACTAAGCTAGCTTAGATTCAGCTTAATCGCGTAATGTCATCTTTGTGTATTCTAATAATTAGGTATTGATACTTCGTTTACATTATTAATTGGAGTCTAATTGACTTAGTTTTATGTTTAATGACTGGTTATGGGACTAGGTTACACTAGATTACAATAAGATTGGCCATATGGGATTATAGGTCAAAGTATAACTAGTTTTCACCTTCTAAGCTAGGTTTAACCATTTTAGTCTACACTTGGGTATATAGGATGGACCAGCAATGTGGTGAGTATGCTAAGGATGTTTTAAAGCTGGACACATAGAAAGTAAGGTGAAAAATTCCCAAAATACCCCTTAGAACTTAAGTTATACCATTTCTTAGTCATAAAGTATCACTTTTGGACCAAATCTGGTCATTTTCTTCTCCTTTCTCTCCAGCCACGACCTGAAACCCTCCCACCCATTTTTAGACTTCTCTCAACTCCCCTTATCCATATCCAAGAATTTCCAACTGGTAGAACTCAATTTGGAGCTCTAGAAAGCAAGATAGATCCAAACTAGTCAAGGTAACTCAACTAGTTCTTCTTCCTAGGTTTTATTTTCCTATTTCAATTATCCACTTGATACTACTTAAATAATAACTCCTCTAGGTCCTCTTGAGTCCTAAGATCAATTTCAAAGCCTTGGAAATCAGTTTTGTGGAAGTAGAAGGCAAGAGCTTCAACAAAACTTCAAACTAGTAAAGGTGAGCTTTTTGTGGAATTTAGAATCGGTAATTTATTTCTATTGCTTTAGTTCTTAAATCAAAGATTTTAGTTGATGAATAGAGGTCCTAAGAAACCTTATTTATTGCTGGAAATAAAGAATTTAAGTGGAGGATTAAAATTAGACTTAAAGCCCTAAAGTTTGCTATTGGTGGATTCAAGTGTTTTCAAGTGTTTCCATTGTTAGAATAAGTTGTCTACACTTATAATTTGGTTTCTTGACTTGAAATGTGTAAGACATTGATCCTTTTATGTATATTAAATCTATTTATTGGCTGGTTGTGATGTCAAACAAGTGTTAAAGTAGTTTTAAACATTGTCCAAATTGGAAGGAATTCAAGTATGTGAGAATTGGATTGTTGATTATATTGCAAGTCCTAAATCATGATTTTAATCATATGGGGATGTCCTAAAAATAGGGGAGGTACTGTCCAAATATTTTTAAAACTAAATAGTATCATTTAAAAGCAAATAGACTAGTTTTTATGGAAGTAGGTGACATTTTGGTTCATTTTGTGATTAGGCTTCCTTATTTTCTTTAAACATTTTACATTGTTGTGATCATCTTAGTAATAAAATTGACATCAGGTCTTCCACACACCTTGCCACAGAGGATACTGACCCTTTCCACTATTTTTCTATCGGACACAAGGTAAGTAAAGATTTGTTTTAACTGCATCACAAGAACAGTAGTAGATACAAGGTGTTTTCCTATATGCTTACGTGTATTATTTCAATTGTATATTATTTATATGGCTATTATTTTGTTCATGAAAGACATAAGCATGACATGATCATAATAAGCATAATTTTCAAAGAAGTGAAGTTTTACACACATTGGATTTAAAGTAGTACCATTGTACTGATTTTACGAGATATGTTTTAAGTACAGTATTTAGTCTATCTGCGTTGAGTAAGTATAGTTTGCACAGGCATTCTTCCCGCACAGGTGGGCACGGCTTACCGACTGCCGGGACTGAGCATTGCACTATGAGATTAGGTGCATTACTTAGTCAGTCTGCGTTGGGTAGGTATGGTTCATATTGGCCATGCGTTTCCTTCCCGCACAGGTGGGCACGGTCTACCGACTGCTGCAATTTTGTAATGTACTCAAGGGCCCTGTAAAGAAACGTTTTCTAAGAAAAGTGCATCAAAATGAAAAGTTATGAAAGAAAGAGTACAATAGAAATTTCAATAAAGTCTATGCATGAAACACATTCATGAGCATGCATGATCTTTACTTGCTGAGCATTAGCTCAATTAGTTCCTGTGATGCATGTGAGGAGATATATGATGTATAGAATTAGTGGTTGGCTAGCATGCTTTCTCGCCACCATGATCGTACAAATGTAGACGAGCTTGACCTGTGGGCGATGTTTTCTTTGTATTTTTGATATTTTGTGTGTTGTAAATATAACTGCTGATGGCAAGATAAACTGATAAGAACTTTTTGGTTGTACATTTTGTAAAGAGACTTTCAGCAAGTAATGCCCCGCAGTAGTTTTGTCTAAAAGTTTTGGAAAGTTCAAATTTTCCCACTTTTTTATAAAACTAAAGATATGGTTTAAGAAAGAGTAATACTTCCTAGTTTGGCTGTATATGACAATATGGTTAAGCTAGGGGGCGTTACAACAAAAAACTTTTTATGAAAGTCCGATTATACTGTTTTATGAAATCATTATCTTTGCCTTATTATACGATATTATATCATTATTTTATGTCATTTTTTATTATTAAGTGTTTATCTTTCTTATGGTCCCTGGTGTACGTACTAAGTACGCACTACAGAATGGGGAACCAGGAGAGCGACTCAACTGAAAACATCTATGGACATATACTTAACATACGTTTCCTCTGGAATCCTTACCTAGGGGAGGTCGGTCTTATCTTCTCTCAGATATCCTCAATTAGTGGAGGTTGGTACGACACCTTTAAATTCTTATCTTATTTAGTTTTCTCTTAACATGAGTGGGTACGCTTCAACAACGAACCCAAGCTTTATATTTTGCTATCTTAGTATTTCCTTTGTTAAAGTATACTTAGATATTTTAATATATAATATTGTAAAGTAAGCATACCTCTTTTTAATAGTATAAGAAATGTATCATTATAAGCATTTTTCACATTATATATAGGCTACACAATAATAAAGGTAAAGGCAAGTCATTACATAAAATAATCTCAAACTTATCATGCTGCAAATAGAAATTTTAAACCATCCATGCCATAGGTCAGATTACATTTACCTCGTAATGCGATTGTCCTAGTTCCACTTGTTTATTATGTACGTCTAGATTGGAGTCTCGCCCTGATGTATGCATACTCTAATTGTTAGAGTAATTTAAAGTGGACGTAAGCTTTTCTTAAAGCTCCCAATTTCTTGGTAGGTTTAAGATGACTAGGACTCAATCCTAATCAAACATAAAACTTTTCAATTGACAAATAATGTCATGTTATGTTTTGGCTAATTTGTACTTTTATTTTGAATTAATTGGAATAAAAATGTCTTAGTCGTTATTATAGTAATCTTATTAGTCTATCAAAACTTGGTTGTGGATTTGATTAATATCATCCTTAATTGGCTAAGCCTCTTTAGTCATTTTAGTCTCCATTGATTTCTCTTGATTAATTACATTATCCTCAATCATGGGTTCTAAAATGATAAGTGGACCAAAGACACCAATGGCCACACACTTACTTTTAAATATATAGTCATACTCTGGGCTAGACACATTATTGGGTTTTTCACTCTTCTTAGACCTATGACAATGCTTGAAAAACACAATTAGGGGCATAAGATCATTATTTCCTATTATAGATTTTATATCCTCAACATAGGTAAATCGCCTCTTATTCTATTTAAAAATGTAGGATGTGATTATTTAGATTTATGCGCACAAAATTTCCGACCCAAAATTTTAGAATTCATAATTTATATTTTCGCCCCTAGATTTTAAGATTTCTAACAATTATGCCCTCCAAAGGTAAATCTTAAGTTATAGCTTATCTTTTTTTTTTTTTTTGTTTAGGATTCTTCCTTAATTTATTTTTACACCTTAATATAGTTTCAAAACTTCCTAAAATAACTTTCTCACAGATTTAGCCCATATTTTATCAAAATTACACTTTTGATCCAAATTACTCAAAATTTGATATTTTAGTCCTTTTAACTTTTGAGCAACACTTTTCATTTTTGGAAAGTATTTTTAATGAGTAAAAAGTTGTTGTTTTGGATCTAAGTCTAAATCATTAAGCTTGCTTCATTTTCAAGCATATTTTATTTTAGAGTCTTTCACCCAAAAATCTCCTACTTTTGAGTTTAGTCATTTTATTTTATTTTATTCTTTTTTTGGGCATTTTTTATCATTAAGTATTCATAAAATACAAGATAAGCTTTGATATAAAGATAAATTATATAGCATATAAAGTAGATCAAGTATTTTATTACTTATTTATTTCTTTGTAATATGTACGTATGTAAACACATAACAAGTAAGGTGAGGGAATATTTATCTTCCAAGCTTGTATCTTCTTTTTTAGAGTGTTTGGGAAGTTTTTCCAAGTATTAAAAATTTACTAAGATTCAAAATACTAAAATTAGACTTCTCATAATTTTAGAGTTAAAAATCTTAATAAACTTAAATGTGTTTTGTACAACTTACCTTCCAAAGATTTTTCCTTCTTCTTTCTTATGTCTCCACTACAAACCTAGGTGATCTCTTCTCTTGACTACAGTTTTCTATTCTTAAATTCAAGAGTTTTTATAGAAAAAGCAAGGATGATGGATACTATATTATAGCTCTTATGGGTTTGGAAGAAAGTAAGGTAGAAATAGTTTCTTTTTTAGTTTTCTTTTAGAGAAAGGATGATAGGAAGGATGAAGATGGTTTTAGCTAAGTAATTTGGAAGGATGAGTATGGATTTCCAATTGCCAATTAAAGGGTCTATTTATAGTGTAAAGATGAAAGGCATCCTACTACAATGTGTTACTTTTTTCTTTTTTTCATCTCATCTATTTGTCCATTAATTTGTCCATATATTATTTTTTTTAAACTGCACTATCTCATCTTTTAAATATTCACTCATCCACTATCTTTTTTCCTTGTCTCTAATCTCTCCTCTTTTTCAATTATTTGAAATTTAATACCACTAACTCCTAAAGAAAATCTCCATTATATTTTTCTTTTTTTTACCTTTTGAATTATTTTGGAGATAAAAGCTGCTAATTAGTTTTGTCTATGTCTTCTGCTTTGAATTATGACTACTAACTTCTAAAGAAAAACTCCATTACTATTTTTCTTTTCTTACCGTTTGAATTATTTTAGAAACAAAAGCTATCAATTAGTTTTGTCTATATTTTCTTTTTTAGAATTATCCACTAACTTCAATCCTTTTTTCTTATCTTTTTTTATTCCACTAATTTATCTTTTAGTTTAAAGTTATCACCTCTCTAAGATAAAACCTCATTAGTTTTCATCTTTTTCTACAACTTATTTCCACCCTTGGATTTATTTGTCTACTTAATTCTTTGTATACTTAAATCCTAGCCATTCAAATTGTGTCATGATACTATTTTGGTGAAACTGTTATCTTTGGATTACAAGGTGTAATAATTTCTAATGTGACATAAACATGTCACATTCTTATTTAGGTGACCTAAATCATCTTGATGTACATAATATTTTCTTTGTAGAATTAATTTATTATTAAGGAAAACCAACTTAGAATTTCCAAGTTAAAATAAGGAATAATTATGGTTTTCTCACATAATAAAATTTTACGTTATAATCATGCTACACACATAATTTTAAGCATTGTGAAAATAAACTTATTAAAATTCGACATTATGTCTATTAATCATAATTCTACTAAGTTTACAAGCCTAGGGATTCCTAGGGAGTTACAATTTTCCTTACTTATAAAATTATCATCCTCGAAAATGAGAATAATTTCGGGTACTTTTCCTTCATCTCATCTTCTCGTTCCCAAGTGGCTTCTTCAAACTTATGATTTCGCCACAATACCTTAACTAAGGGTATGGTCTTGATTCTAAGAGTCTTTTCTTCACGTGCCAAAATCTTCGCAATTTTCTCCTCGTATGTCAAGTCTTCATGAACTTCAACAGGCTCATGTTCCAAAATATGTGAGGAGTTTGAGATGTATTTCTTCAGCATGGACATGTGGAATACGTTATGGATTGATGCTAGTTCAAACGGTAAAGCCAACTTATAGGCTACTTTGCCAGTTCGTTCTAAAATTTCAAACGGGCCTATGTATCTTGAACTCAATTTTCCTCTCTTTTCGAAGCACATTACTCCTTTCATCGGTGCTATTTTGAGAAAAACTGTGTCTCCCACTTGGAATTCCAATGGAGTTCTCCATTTGTCTGCATAGCTTTTCTGTCTAATCTGAGTAGTTTCCATCCCTTTCTTGATTTTCCATACTGCTTCAATGGTTTCCTTTATGAAGTCAGTGGTGTCTAAATGTTTCTCACCGGGTTCGCACTAATAGAATGGGGATCTGCATCTTCTCCCGTAAAGTGCTTCTGTTGGGCTAATTCTAATACACAATCCGCAAGTATACGGGTCACAACAAGTAATATAGAAATAAGAGAGTGTCGATCCCACGAGGACTACCTGATTTACAAATGCTAAGTACTAACGAAAACTACCTTCTAATTTATCCAAACAACAATATTTGATGGTTTTGTGCAAGAATCAATTTGTAAATAATAATGTAAAAGGAAAATATGGAGAATGAGATTAAGCAACCAAGATTAGTTCTAAGAACAATAATAAAGAACCTAAGGATGCAATCATACCCTCTAACTCCTCTAACTACTAGTTTTCCTCAAAAACACAATTATCCATTTAGAATTGACAACCAAGAATTCTCAAGTATTCATAAAGTCCTTTCCAAGACATAAATGAAAATGTCTAAAGAAGATAATATGTTACTCCTAACATTAATTGATTAGCCTTATTAAGTTTGGTAATTCTCATACAAAGGTTGCACAAGTTACATAGGTATATTCCTATCTTATGTAAACTCACCCTATACTAGGCAATCTTGTGTTATTCTATTTATATCTAAACCTATATTCCTCTTCCCAAGTTCATATAAATTACACAATACAACTCTATTTAAGGGCCAAGTAAATAGATGCATTAAACTCAAGATAGAACAATTAGCTTAACAATGGAAATCAAGAACAATAGAGGAAAACAATATAGTTGGATTACATTAGAGGTTCAATTGCCTCCCTAGAAATGAAGTTTAGCTCATGTTCATACAAAGAGAATCACAACACATATAACAACAATGATACATATTCAGGTGTAGAAAATAAAAGAGGGAAACAAGAACAAGAGGGAGAGCAAAACTCTTTTGGAGCTTTCCCAATCTGATTTCTCCTTCTTTAATCCTCTCTTTTGGTATTGTTCTCCCTTAGAAATGGCTCTAGGAACCCTTGGCTACTAGGGTTTTCTCTCCAGTCGTCCCCACTTCAGATGAGAGAAAAGAGAGTTTAAATAGAGGAGCTGTCATGAGCAAAATCTGGATTTTCTGTAATTTTTTGGTGCTGCGGCACCGAGACTGGCGCTGCGGCACCACAGCTGCCAGGAAGATGGTGCTACGGCGCCACAAGACTGAGGTTGTGGCTCCACAAAAATGGCACGGCAGCCTAGTGGTTTGCTTCCAACTTCACTCTAAATATTCTATCACTGGTCTCTCTCGTTACAGTGCAAGTTTGTCACCTAAATGCCTTGATTTATCACCAATTTAACTTCGAAAAACAACATTCTTCGTAGAATGACATCTCACCTGAAATATGTAAAAAAAAATAATAAAACAAGTAAAAAGAGCTCAAAGACGAGCAATTCTTAAGCTCGAAAGTATAATAAAGATAAGTGTAAAATACACTTATCAAATATCCCCAAACTTAAGCTAAAGCTCGTCCTCGAGCTAAAATAACAAATGAACAAACAGAACTAACTAATACAACACAAAAACAAAACTGAAACACAAGCAGAGCTTTTGAATTAGGTCAACAATGTCTCAACACTCTCTAAAAGATAGATAACTCAAAGGAAACTTAAAGCATCACAATAGTTTAGAATTTCAAATTTGCTAGTAGCTTCGCTTTATTGTTAACTCTTTGTGGGTGTATGTAACAGTTGTTTGCATTTAGCCTTTCACGCTCGGATTGCTTCATACAGACTTAGGATATACATTTAGAGCTATCTCAATGAAAGTAATTAAGTCATCTCATAGGCCGGCTTTTCATGTCAATCTGCACTAACATAGAATAACACTGAATCATAGATTAATAGGTCTTTAATCGGCTTGTAATATAAGACTTGGGTACGAGTGGATGGAATGGTATCAATTACGCTTATTCACACTCTAGATGCCCTTTTTGCTCAATGAATACTATTCTCTCAAGCATACCACAACGATTTCCCCCAAACTTAGTTTTTGACCAGTTTTCTTTTTCCTCTTTTATTTTTTTTTATTTTTTATTTTTTGAAACGACTACCAATTTAGGGTAGCCAAACTTCTTCCTTCAAAAACTACCAAGTAGCGCTTATTTAACGTCCCTAGCTTGACATAGCCACTCCTCAGGGAGGATTGGGCGAGGCAAGGGATGATTTAGCTCGATCAAGATCTCCTCTTGGGTAATCCTTGAGCTTTTGAACATTCACCTTGATTCTTCTAGTTGCACCATATGGAGATACATTAGTTTCATTTAATGTCCCTGACCATCTTGCCTTGAGCCCGGAAAGAGTTTTAAACAAGATGAGCCAAGTGCTCTGCTTGGTCCCGGTTCAAAGTGGTGATCACCATACCTTTTCTTTTTTGTCCTCTATTTTCTCATATCCTTCTTATATGGCTTGTGGTGGTTGGAAGAGGAGAGTAACATCTCCATGACTCTAATTAGAGGCTTGGACTTAGAAGAATGCGATGGAGCTTCCTTCAATGCATTATCTTCAATACTCTCCGTCACCAAGTCCATTCTATAACAATCATCGATGTCATTAAGGGAATTCGCCTCTTTGAATATATTAAAAGATATGACTTGATCCTCTACCCTCGTGGTAACCTCTCCTTTGTACACATCAATGACCGTCCTCTCGGTTGCCAAGAACGGTCTTCTAAGGATAATTGGAAGATTTTCATCTTCCTCTATGTCAAGAATAATGAAATCAGTTGGGAAGAACAACTTGTCCACCTTCACAAGCACATTCTCGATGATTCCTCTTGGATACTTGATAGACCTATCCATAAATTGGAGCATAGCTGTAGTAGGTCGTGCTTTACCCAAACCAAGTTTTTGAAAGATAGAAAATGGCATTAAGTTGACACTAGCTCCCAAATCACATAATGCCTTACTGAAGAAGTGATCACTAATTGTACAAGGAATGTTAAAGCTTCCCGGATTCTCGAGCTTAGGAGGAAGCTTGTTTTGAAGAATTGCACTACATTCCTCCGTGAGAGCAACTGTGTCATACTCCCCCAATCTCCTTTTCTTGGAAAGATTCTCCTTCATAAACTTCACATAGCTTGGCATTTGCTCAAGTGCCTCGGCGAAGGGAATGTTGATGTGTAGCTGCTTGAATACTTCCAAGAACTTAGAGAATAGTTAGTCAAGTTTCTTCTTTTGGAATCGTTGAGGGAATGGCAATGGTGGATTGTAGGGGCATGGTCTTAATAGTGATATTGAGGGATTATCAATATTCAACTCTTCGATTGGCTTCTCTCCACCATTCTTTTTGGTTGGCCCTTTCTTAACAACTTCTTCAGTAATTGGCTTGGATGGTGAAGTAGGCTTCTCAACATTTTTCACTAACTCCTTCCTACTTCTCAATGTGTTGGCATTATAATGCTCCTTGCCTTCACTTCTTGGATTCACCTCGGTATTGCTTGGTAACGCTCCTTGAGGCTGATTGGTTATAGCTTGACCAAGTTGTGTCTCCAAGGTTATCATAGTAGCTGCTTGATTTTGGAGGTTGGCTTCGTTCTTTGCAATGTACTGCATGAGTATCTCCTCTATAGACAGTTTCTTCTCTTGTGATGGTGGCTCTTGATTTTGGAATCCTTGATGTTGCATAGATCTTGCGTTCGGATTCTACCCTTGTTGATTTTGATTACTCCAAGAAAAATTTGGATGGTTTCTCCATCCCGGATTGTAAGAGTTGGAGCAGGGATTGTTGCGTCAGTGCTGCTTGTGGTTCCCCACGAAGTGAGCCAACTCCATACTCGAAGGGCAATAAGAGCTCAAGTGGTTGTCATCACATTGCTCACAAACTCCAGTTGAGCTTTACATTGCATGCACTCTATGGACCGCCATAGAGTTGAGCTTTTTAGTCATAGACTCCAAATTCTTGGTCAACATATTAACCTGAGCTACCAATGACGAAATAACTTTAAGCTCATTGATACTAGCGGCTCTTCTTGGGTTGACATGTTCAGTAGGCCATTGGTAGTTGTTTACTACCGTTTCTTCCAATAAATCATAAGCATCATTCGTTGATTTGCCCATCAATGCACCACCGGCCGCTGCATCCACAATGGTCCTCAAATGACCCATCAAACCATTATAGAATGTTTGCACAAGAAGCCATTTTGGTATCCCATGGTGTGGACACCTCTTCATCAGCTCCTTATAGGACTCCTAAGCCTCGTACAAGGATTCATTGTCAAATTCCACAAAGGAGGCGATGTCATTCCTCAACTTAGCGGCCTTGGATGGAGGAAAGAACTTGGCAAGAAATTTCTAAGCTAGGTCCTCCCATGTAGTGATGGATTCTGAGGGTAACGTATTCAACCAACACTTAGCTTTGTACCTTAAGGAGAATGGGAACAACATCAAGTAAATGGCATCCTCACTAACTCCATTGTGCTTGAACGTGTCACATATTTCCAGAATATTCATGATGTGTTGGTTAGGATCATCACTTGATAAGCCACCAAATTGACACATGGTTTGCACCATCTGAATGATTACTGGCTTCAATTCGAAGTTGATAGCATTAATCGCCAGAATCCGAATGCTAGGGCCAAACCCTTCGAAGACAGGAACCGCAAAGTCCCTCAAAGGTCTAGCATTGTCTCGGTCTCCCATAGCTACTTGAAGGTTGGCGGCTGGTTCCTTTGTCTTCAGATTTCTCTCAAGGTATGCTCAATCTTAGGGTCAAATGGTATGAATTCTGCACTCCTTGTGCGTCTCATATAGCAGAACAAAATACCTGAGATTCACAACAAGAACAAAAAGAAAAAGTTTGAATTAAATTGAAACTAATAGATATTAGTATTAATAAGTAGTAAATCACTGTATTCTCTAGCAACGGCGCCAAAAATTTCTTGGGCTAATTCTAATACACAATCCACAAGTACATGGGTCGCAGCAAGTAATATAGAAGTAAGAGAGTGTCGATAATACAAGGAGTACTTGATTTACAAAATGCTAAGTACTAACCAAAACTACCTTCTAATTTATCCAAACAACAATATTTGATGGTTTTGCGCAAGAATCAAATTTGAAATAACAATGTAAAAGGAAAGAATGGAGAATGAGACTAAGCAACCAAGATTAGTTCTAAGAATAACAATAAGGAACCTAGGGATGCAATCTACCCTCTAACTCCTCCAACTACTAGTTTTTCTCAAAAACACAATTATCCATTTAAAATTGACAACCAAGAATTCTCAAGTATTTATAAAGTTCTTTCCAAGACATATGAAAATGTCTAAACAAGATAATATGTTACTCCTAACATAAATTGATTAGACTCATTAAGTTTCGTAATTCTCATACAAAGGTTGCACAAGTTACATAGGTATATTCCGATCCTATGTAAACTTATCCTATACTAGGCAATCTTGTATTGTTCTATCTATGTCCAAACCTATATTCCCCTTCTCAAGTTCATATAGATTACACAACATAACTCTATTTAATGGCCAAGTAAATAGATGCATTAAACTTAAGATAGAATAATCAACTCAACAATGGATATCAAGAACAATAGAGGAAAATAATATAGTTGGATTATATTGGAGGTTCAATTGCTTCCCTAGAAATGGAGTTTAGCTCATGTTCATACAAAGAGAATAACAACACATATAACAATAATGATACATATTCATGTGTAGAAAATAAAAGAGGAAAATAAGAACAAGAGGGAAAGAAAAAAACTCTTTTGAAGCTTTCCCAATCTAATTTCTCCTTCTTCAATCCTCTCTTTTGGTGTTGTTCTCCCTTAGAAATGGCTTAGGAACCCTTGGCTGCTAGGGTTCTCTCCCCAGTCGTCCCCACTTCAGATGAGAGAAAAGAGAGTTTAAATATAGGATCTGTCACGAGCAAAATTTGGGTTTTCTGCAACTTTTTGGCGTTGCGGTGCCGAGACTGGTGTTGCAGTGCCACAGTTGGCAGGAAGACGGCGCCACGAGATTGAGGCTGCAGTGACATAAGTGGCGCCGCAGCGCCATAGAAATGGCGCTGCAGCCTAGTGGTTTGCTTCCAATTTCGCTCTAAACATTCTATCACCGGTCTCTCTCGTTACAGTGCAAGTTTGTCACCTAAATTCCTTGATTTATCACCAATTTAACTCTGAAAAATATCATACTTCGTAGAATGACATCTCACCAGAAATATGCATTAAAAAATAACAAAACAAGTAAAAAGAGCTCAAACACGAGCATTTCTTAAGCTCGAAAGTATAGTAAAGATAAGTGTGAAATACACTTATCAGCTTCATAAGGTGCTATCTTGATAGAGGCTTGGTAGCTATTATTATAGGAGAACTCTATCAATGGAAGATTCTTATTCCATGCTCCTTTAAAGTCTATGACACATTCCCTAAGCATGTCCTCCAGAGTTTGGATGGTTCGTTCTGACTGTTCATCAGTTTGAGAGTATAAAGCCGTGCTAAAATTTAGCTTTGTACCTAAGACTTGTTGAACATTTCTCTAAAAAGTGGAGGTGAATCGACTGTTGGAATCAGAAATGATCTTTCGTGGTGTTCTATGCAGTCTGACTATCTCAACCACTGATAATTCAGCCAACTTTCCTAATGAGTAAGTGATTTTCATTAGTAGAAAGTGTGCTGATTTAGTTAGTTGGTCCATAATCACCTATTGCATCATATCCTTCTGGCGTTCTTGGTAATCCAACTAGAAAATCCGTAGCAATTTTCTCCCATTTCCACTATGGAATTTAAATTGGTTGCAATTCTCTAGCAGGTCGCTTATGTTCAGCTTTGACTTTTTGACAAGTCAAATACCTCTGCATGTACTTAGCGACATCGTTTTTGCCAAAATATCGCTAAGTACCAGAATTATCGTAACCTAACTTTATCTAGGCATATAAACTAAATGATTTAAAATTAAAAAGTAACAAGGATAAAAATGTAAATACGTAAATAAAATAAGGAAATTACAACGCACAAATGTACTAAGGACTTGATTTTCCCTAATTACGCCTAAGTTCGTCAAATTAACCAATTACCAGTCTAATTCTATTCAATTCACTAATCGAGGAACCTAATATAACTTCATTACTTCTCCGAAGTGTCAAATAGGGTAATTCACCTAACTAACCCAAGTTGATATCCCTGTCTAACTCGATTAATTAAGTGTTCATTAAGTTTAAGTCCTCACATGGAAGTTAAGGCATTGCTCACCTCCCTGTCTCACAATAATCCAAACTGCCTAAACTATCAAAGTGATTATGTAGATTTTGATCTCCTCCTGGTCTCACCACTACCTAAACTATGCCTCTCAATTCTAGATTATAAAATTAATCTCTCTCGAGCATCAAAATTATAATCTAAAATCTACTAATTTATTGGCCAAATAAATTAGAAGCATTGAGCAAAGAGAAGCATAAATGAATTAAAAATGAAAAATAGATCAACAACTAACAAATTAATCAAAACAAAGTATTAAAAGGGTATATTTGTTCCTAACTATCAAATATAAATAAATATAGTAGAATCCAATACTAATCTGAATAAGAAATTCATAAATCTAGGCATATTCATACAACAAGCTCAATACAAATTTCTAAGAAATTAGGGTGAGATAAAGAAAAAGAAAAACTCTAAAAGATATGAGCTTCAAGTCTTCAAATCTTCAAGAAATTTACCAAATCTTCTTCAAGAAATCTCCAACTCCAAGTTTTCTCTCTCTATGAATCTTGTATTGCTCTTGTATTTTTCTCTCCAATATTCCATGCCGAAATTGTGCCTCTATCCACCGTTTTAAGCTTTATTCTAGGTCAAATTCAAGCACACTTAACGATTGATGATTTTTCATTATTGGATCATGAGAAAGGAGCAATCTAGACCGTCAAAACTAATTAAAAAGCTCAAAAATGGGCCTAGGAGGTGTTAGGGCGCAATCGCGCCGATTTAGTAGCGTAGGGGCACCACCAGGCAGCAGGGGAGATGCATGGGAGCTCCTTGCACCTCCTAGGGGCACAGGGGCACTCCACCTACTACTTAGAGGCATAGGGGTGTCTCTTAGGGGTGTAGGAGTGCCCCGGTTGCTGCCCAATCTCCTCGTTTTTGCTATTTTAACTGTGTTTTTCACTCCTCTGGCATCGATTTGCTTCGTTGAGCCTCGGTTTGATTCAAAATTGTTTAAAATACCGATTTTTGGCAACAATTCACATTGATTCTTATTTATGTACAAAATCTACAAAAACATATCAAACTGACAAAAAATGCTTGAAAACACACAATTATTTGAGCTTAAATGGTACTTGATTTTTTGGCCAACATCCTCCTCATCAAAGTTACAACACGATAAAAGATACATATTAAGAAGAGTTGGGGGCCATGAGTGAATATGAATCTGTGCCTGATCGTGCAGTGGAGATGGGGTGTTATGACTTTGCTAAATGTAGAGAGGGACCTACTCAATACACAGATTGTCAAAAAATGTCCTCCCCTACTTTAGTAAAGTTTACATTGGTCTAAGAGCCAACTCATCGAGAGATGCTGGAAATGTGGTATGATGATGATGAAGATCAAGACATTTATGGGCCATTAGAGGATGGACAAACTGAGGTCACTATTGATGGCACCTTATCAATGGTTGAAATAACTTTGTGATGATTCAGAATTTACTTATACACGTACGTTGGCTTTCAAAATAAGTTTAATTGATTTATAAAGGTTTAACATTGTTTAAAATGTTTAAAATAGAAAATAATATGGCTAAAAAATAAATAAATAAATAAATAAACTTCTTAGCTTTATCTAGAAAAGTAGAAAGTTTCTTTAGTTAATATATACATTACAAACGATAAGTATCCCAAAATCACTCCGCTTATCTATATACATAACAACATTAAAATATGGTCCTTCATCCATAATTTATCAAAATGTCCATATACACAACCAGGTAAGGAGTTTGGCGTCTATCCACGTACTCAAGCATCAACCAGCAATGCAAGAACTAGTGAGTGATAACTCAGTAAGCAACATCATGCACAAATTTCTGATGAACACTTTAATTTAATCATATGTTAATATCAAGGCCCTTTGTGTATTATACTGCCTGGTTAGAACAATAGATCCGATACTGAGCCGCACAACATAACATATCAATAGTGGCTATCACATAAGCACTATAGAGGTTTTTACATGAAAACTACATTAACCTCAGTGTACACCAAAGGCCATCCCCATATTGCAGACATATTGAACCATATTAGGATCTGACCCATTAAGGGTATACTTTTCACATATTTGGAATGTTGGCCCGCCACATCCCGTGTCTATCCTAACCTTCCAGGCAACATAACACACAAAATGTTTTGTTTCTTTTCAAAATCAAATTCTCACAATCATACCTGAAATTTTATAACTTTAAAACTAAAAACATTTTATGCCATGTATGCAATGATATGTATGCACTTTATTATGATGCGTAACAAATAATCACATAATTAATACAATCTAAATAATGTTCTCACATTGCAGGTGAAATGTTACTTACCTCTAAAAAATATAGAAACTAACCCTGTGAAGAAAAATGGTATCCTCAACAACAGAACGCACTAAACTCTTGAAAAAGATAATTCTATAATTATACTATGTACAGAGAAATCTAAAAATCTGCTATCATAGTGATTAAGTTCACTTCGAAATTTCTAATTTAGTCTCTCTCTCTCTCTCTCTCTCTCTTTAAACGTTGTATTAGGTTCTGCGTAAAAAAAATTTGGGCAGTATGACACCTAAAATTTGGTATCCCAACTTTAAGAACATTACTTGAACCCACTATATATATATTACTTCAATCTGCTAAAGAATCACAACATTCTTATATGTACACTAGAATACCAAATAATTCTTTTATTATTCAATTACATGAGTATCACAAAATAGAGTTAAGACTGTAGTGTTTGTGAGTATCACAATATAAGGTACAGAACTAATGCTCACTTGATATAACCATGCACCAAACTTATAGTGTTTGTGCTAAGTAATAAATATAAATACTAGGAATCTAATTAAATTATTTGTAGTCTTTACCTTAAAACTAGAATCTCGTAAAGAGGATAAAATACAAACAAAACCAATAAAATTGAACGAATCTGTGAATATAAATTGCATATGAAATCTTAAGAGTACTAAGCACAAAATTTGGATCAGTTTGACTAAATAACTCTCCACAGAACTAGTTCATTCCAGTTGTGATCATTGTCTCTAAATTGATTAATATAGGCAAGAAACATTTATAGGGTTACGAATTCCCACCAGGATAAGGTATAATAACAAAACAATAATTATAACTAAACTACTAGGCCACTAACCTTGAGATCCGTACTAAACTTTCTCCTCTTGGTTAATCAAGCTAGACTTTAACACTTCCTTTTTTTTTTGTTTTTTGTGGAGATGAAAATTATGGTCTGAAACATTTAATTAAATGAAGATGGATATTTATAGAGAAGAGTTTACTGTAGTGCCGACAAGGAATAATAATAAAAAAAAATGGTTTCCCAATACTTAAATACTTAAAACAGGGTTTACTATTGGTCCACCGACTTAAGACTACGGAAAAAAGAATACAAATAAGGATAACTCAGTATCCTCATTAACTTTATGATGTTAACCACCACAAATAAGTCTTATAAAACCTAATGTACCACAAGACACATTAGACTCAACTTATTTAGAAATCTTATACCTTCACAAGTCAAAGTATCCCAAATATTAATCCTAGCAATTTAGAGATTAGTAGAAATTTCGTAAATATTTTTCAGTGCAAAATAACATTGTAATTAAATTTAGAATCACGAAATATGACATGCAACATGCTTATTATTGGCTATGAAGGTCTGTGAAAAGTTTGGGTGTCACAAACTTACTCATCAGTACCAACATAGCCATGGCACCCATCCACGCCTACCAAGTTCTGCATCTCTCCACCAATCGACCGATGCCGGCCACTCCCACCAACGTCCCTACATGTCATTGTCCACGAGTTTAAATTGAGAATGGTGATCTCTTACTAAGAGAACCGTATCGAGAAGAGTCGAGTTGAGGTATTGGGGCTGAATTCTTTCAATCTTCCCAAGCTCGAAGGCATGCACAACAAAAACCCATGCATCATGTTCTTTGATGTAATGTATGGTAGATGTTTGAAGCATGTGCACCAAGTTTAGGATATGTGTTGGGCTACCTCTGACACACAATTGTAAGTATACAGGTCGCAACAAGTAATACAGAAAGTAAGAGAGTATCGTTCCTACGAAGAGTACTTGATTTACCCGTGCTAACTACTAACCGAACTAGTTTCTAATTTACCCAAACAACAATAGTGATTATTTCGAACAAGAATTAAAAGTAAACACAATGTAAGAATTGAAATCGACACCAAGCAAAGAAAGTTTGTTCTTAAAGCAATGATATGGAGCCTAGGGATGCAATCTACCTTCTAACTCCTCCAACTACTAGTTTTTCTCACTATTTAATCATCCATTTAGAATTAACAATCAAGAATTCGAATGTATTCACAAACTCCTTTCCAAGACATAAGTGAAAATATCTGGACAAGCTAATATGTTACTCTTAAAATAAATTGACTAGATTCATTAAGTTTAGTTATTCTCAAAGAGGTTGCACAAGACACATAGGTATATTCCTATCTTATGTAAACTCATCCCATATTAGGCTGTGATGCCCAAGATTCTCACATGCATAAATAAGCCAATAATAAACATGTTCATATTGCATAATAGACATATCATAAAACTAGAGTCAATTTCATGGTAAATTGCTTAAGCTGATTGTTAAATGCTTTCGATATGTATTATTGCACTAATATTTGTTGAAGTGCTCCTATGAAGTGTAAAGGCTCAGTACCCTCAAAAAAAGAGAGCTTGGTGATTTTGAGAAGAACAAAGAATACATTCGTGAATAGTAATACTATATGCACATGCATTAAAATCATATTTGTTGATAAGTTGGTCAAATAGTAGTTTTTCGGTAAAATGCATTTTTCACGCTTTTCGGAGTTAAATTCACTGTGTGTTTAACACATCAAATAACGTTAATTAAATGTTTAGGACTCATTTATAGCATTTTATTTGTCGGCCCCAGGTAAGCACGAGGTGGCAGTCATTATACTGAACTATGTTTAATTACACTAAGCTAGCTTAGATTCAGCTTAATCGCGTAATGTCATCTTTGTGTATTCTAATAATTAGGCATTGATACTTTGTTTACATTATTAATTGGAGTCTAACTGACTTATTTTATATTTAATGATTGGTTATGGGGCTAGGTTCCACCAAATTACAATAAGATTGGCCATATAGGATCATAAGTCAAAGCATGACTAGATTTCACTTTCTAAGCTAGGATTCACCAACTTTGGCCAGACTTGGGTGCATAGGATTGTCCAGCAACGTGGTGACTATGCTAAGAGTGTTTTAGAGCTTGACACATGGAAAGTATTCAGCAAAATACCTAAAATACCCCTTAGAACTTAAGTTATGCCATTTCTTAGTCATTAAGTATCACTTTTGGACCAAATCTGGTCATTTTCTTCTCCATTCTCTCCAGCCATGATCTGAAACTCTCCCATCCATTTTTAGACTTCTCTCAGCTCCTCTTATCCATATCCAACAGTTTCCAAGTGGTAGAACTCAATTTGGAGCTCTAGAAGGCAAGATAAATCGAAACTAGTCAAGGTAACTCAACTAGTTCTTCTTCCTAGGTTTTATTTTCTTATTTCAATTCTCCACTTGATACTACTTAAATAATGATTCTTCTAGGTCCTCTTGAGTCCTAAGATCAATTTCAAAGCCTTGGAAATCAGTTTTATGGAAGTAGAAGGTAAGAGCTTCAATAAAGGTTCAAACTAGTCAAGGTGAGCTTTTTGTGAAATTTAGAATTAGTAACTTATTTCTATTTCTTTAGCTCTTAACTCAACGCTTTTATTTGATGAATAAAGATCCTAGAACACCTTATTTATGGCTGGAAACAAAGAATTTAAGTAGAGGATTAAAGTTAGACTTAAAGCCCTAAAGTGTGCTAGTTATAGATTTAAGTGTTTTCATGTGTGGTAGATTATGTTTTTCTAATTGTAATCTGATTTTCTAAACTTGGAGTGTATATTTTATGGATCCTGTTATTTATTTCACTCATTTGGTGGCTGGTTATGATGACATATAAGTGTAGAATTGGTTTTAAAACTTTGTTTAAATTGAAAGGAATTTAAGTACACTTAGGTTGCTCTAAATGATCCTCTTTGAGTTGTATATGTGAGAATTAGATTGTTGATTGTTATTATAGGTTTAAAACCATGATTTTAATCATGTGGGGATGTCCTAAAAATAGGGGAGGTGCTGTCCAAATATTTTTAGAACCAAATGGTACCAGTTAGAACCAACTAGACTAGTTTTGGTGAAAGTAGGTGACATTTTAGTTCATTTTATAGTTAAGTTTCTTGATTTTGTGATAGTTATGATTTTAGTTTTGTGGTTGTTTTCTTTAAGCATTTTACATTGTAATGATCATCTTAGTAATAAATTTGATATTAGGTCTTCCACACACCTTGCCACAGAGGATATTGACTCTTTCCACTTTCTTTTCTGCCGGACACAAGGTAAGTAAAGACTTATTTTACCTGCATCACAAGAATAGTAGTAGATACAAGGTGTTTTCCTACATGCTTATATGTATTATTTCAATTGTATATTATTTATATGGATATTATTTTGTTCATGAAAGACATAAGTATGACATGATCATAATAAGCATGATTTTCAAAGAAGTGAAGTTTTCCACACATTGGATTTAAAGTAGTACCATTGTACTGATTTTACGAGATATGTTTTAAATACAGTGTTTAGTCTGTCTGCGTTGGGTAAGTATGGTTTGCATACGCATCCTTCCCGCATAGGTGGGCACGGCTTACCGACTGCCGGGACTGAGCATTGTACTATGAGATTAGGTGCATTACTTAGTCAGTCTGCGTTGGGTATGTATGGTTCACATTGGCCATGTGTTTCCTTCCCGTACAGGTGGGCATGGCCTACCGACTGCTGCGATTTTGTAATGTACTCAAGGGCCCTATAAAGAAATGTTTTCTAAGAAAAGTGCATCAAAATGAAAAGCTATGAAAGAAAGAGTATGATAGGAATTTCAATAAAGTTTATGCATAAAACACATTCACGAGCATGCATGATCTTTACTTACCGAGCATTAGCTCATTTAGTTCCTGTGATGCAGGTGAGGAGGTTTTTGATGTATAGAGTTACTAGTTGGCTAACACATTTTCTTGTTGCTGTGATCATACAGATGTAGACGAGCTTGACTAGTGGGCGATGTTTTCTTTGTATTTTGATATTTTGTGTGTTGTAAATATAACTGCTTATGGCAAGATAAACTGATAAGAACTTTTTGGTTGTACATTTTGTAAAGAGACTTTCAGCAAGTAATGCCTCGTAGTAGTTTTGTTTAAAAAGTTTTAGAAAGTTCAAATTTGTCCATCTTTTTATAAAACTAAAGATATGGTGAAAGAAAGAGTAATACTTCGTAGCTTGGCTGTATATGACAATATGGTTAAGCTAGGGGGCATTACATAGGCAATCTTATGTTATTCTACCTATGTCAAACCTGAATTCCCCTACCCAAGTTCATATAGGTTTCACAACACAACTCTATCTAATGGCTAAAAAAATAGATACATTAAGCTTAAGATTGAACAATCAACTCAAAAATGGATATCAAGAACAATTGAGTAAAATAAAGTAATTAGATTACATTAGAAGTTTAATTACCTCCTTAGAAATTAAGTTTCATTCATATTCATACAAATTGAATCATAACAAATATAATAAGAATGATACATATTCATTTGCAGAAAATAGAAGAGAAAGACAAGAGTAAGAAGAAAAAAAAACTCTTTTGAAGTTTTCAATCTGATTTCTTGGACTTGAATCCCCTTCCTTGGTATCATTTCTTCCTTAGAACTGCTCTAGAAACCCTTGGCTGCTAGGGTTTTCGACTCCCCTTCAGATGAGTGAAAGAGGAGTTAAATAGAAAAGGTTCACGAATCAAACCTGGGATTTTTATGAGCTATTATACACTTTTTGGCACTGCGATGCCAGACTTGTTGAGAGGCAACGGTTAGAACAAGCACTGCAGTGCCAAAATGTGGTGTTGTGATGCCATTTCCCTTCAGAAGCTAGTGCCACAACGTCGTGGAGTGGCGCTGCGGCACCGCTTCTTCCATGTCACGGCCTTGCAGCACTATGGAATGGCACCGTGGTGCCACAGTAGTGGCACTGCGGTGCCAACTCCCTAGAGGTATTGGCGCTGCGATTACAACCACTATAAGAAAAAGGGGCTATAGCGACGACATCTATATAGACATATATTTATAGCGACGACACTGAGTATGTCATCACTATTGAAGGTCAACCATGAAAAGTTGACTGAAATTGCTTTAGCGACGACATATGTCATCGCTATTGAGAAAGTCTTAGCGACGACATGGGTGACTCACCTTCGGAAAAACTTAGCAATGACGACATATTGTCATCGCTATAGAATATACAGAAAATTGTGCCATTGTACAGTAACTCACCCACGGGAAAATAGATGCCTTTTGGAGGATTGTGATAGAGAGAAATCTTATATTTGGGATTGAAAGAGGTATGTTGGAATAGAGAGAAAGAGAGGGAGGCAGCCATGGAAGGAGAGGTAGAAGAGGAAGAAGAAGATGAATACAAGCTCCAATCCTCCATTTCTTGCTTTTCTCCACAACATCAACATCATTCTTTGTTCATACTATCTTTTCTTCATTTTTTTTTTTCAGTTTTTCTTTGTATTTTCTATATTTAGAGAGTAGTATGGTTGAGAGTAAATCCTAGAGAGAGGATTCAAGGGAGCAAGAGCCAAGCTTGGAGGAGGAGCTTGATAACCTCCTTAAACACCTTCAAGCTTTTCTAAGGGGGAATTCTTTAACTTTTCTCTCTTTGATTTTGTATTTCTTGAATTCATTGGATTATAATGTTATTATTCTCAATTTGTATTATGAACTAAATATTTTTTTGTCTAGTTTTACTTTGTGAACAAGCCTTGAATATTTTGTTTGTTTATTTCTCTCATATTTTATTAATCAAATCCATTATTGAGTTATTTGTTTTACCTTGTGCTTATTGCTTCTATTTAATTAATCACTAAATAGATTATTGAGTAAAACCTTTATGAACTTGGGAAGGAAAATTTGGTTTGGACATATGTAGAATAACATAAGATCACCTAATGTGGGGTGAGTTTGCATAGGATTGGAATATACCTATTTGACTTGTGCAACCTTTGTGTGAGAATAACTAAACTTAATGAATCTAATCAATTTATGTTAGGAGTAACATATTAGATTGTCTAGATATTTTCACTTATGTCTTGAAAAAAAGTTTGTGAATACATTCGATTTCTCGGTTGACAACTCTAATAGATTAATTAATTTAAGAGGAAAATTGGGAGATTGTGTGTTTATAGTATGGTTGGGGAATTAGTAAATCTAGACATTTTTCTTATTGTTTATCTTTTGTTCATTTTGCATTCTAGTTTAGTTGCTTTATTTTATTTCTTTAAAATTTATATTTCGGTTGTTTGGATAAAATTAGGGTTGAGATAATTTTGATATTTAGCATTGAATTAGAAATCAATCCCTATAGGTTCGACACTCATTTTACTTCTATATCTATATTACTTGTGACCATGTGCACTTATATGCAAGTGTGTGAATTTATAATTACATATTCCAATCAACAAGTTTTTGGCGGCACCAAAAGTTCCCGAGGGTTGGCGAGAGAGTAGTAGTTTGAGAGTAAATTAACTTGAGACCTAGTTTCTAAATTAAAGAAACAACATACTCAACTTAAGAGAAGTAGCATGAAGTTCATCCTCCCAATTTGCTAATCATCAATCATGATCACCCTCTTCTTAAGTAAAAAATAATGCTTGTTGACATATAGAGTTTGTAACTGAGCATTTCCTTTTGAGATTTCTATGCTTTGTTCATTTAAACTATGAAGTATTTGATGATCATGTTAGTTTAGATTAGAAAAGTAGTGATCAAATTGTTAAGTTAAGTGGTTCTATTATGCTGAAATACTCATCTAGAGTGCAATTCCAATCTTTTAGTGGAGTAGATTTTGAATTTACAATTGGGCCAATTAATTTAAGGTACAATTTTTATATTATTGTGTTAGTAATTTTTAGTTAGTGTTATGTGTAAGTTTATATTGATATTTCATTTTATTTGAAATATTTGTTGTGTTACATGGATTTGGACTATATTTGTAAAAATCCAAGGGCATACACAAATATATTAAAATTGCCCCTGTAAATGACAAAAAAACCTTAATCAGGATACCACGGCGCTTTTTGAGTGTCTTGATAGGTCTTCTACGATACCTAATATGTGCTATGGTATGCAGAAGAGATACTAAGGCACCTGTCAGGCGACTTGGTAGGTCTAGGCGCCGTGGTAGCTGGGGTCTGTTATGGCACTAGGATACACAACACTTTGCATGGGTGCCGTAATATGCCTTTTAAGGTGCGTGTAAAGAACCTTTAAAGGCCCTTTTTTAGTAGTGTCATAAGTATCCATTTCATGTTTGGAGAACAGAGCTCGTTAATATATAATACTTTGACCTACGGGAATGACTATGTCCTATGTATTATCTAAGGCAAGTAACTAACAAAAATTCTTTTAAAAGGTCCCTTGTAAAATTAAATGGTCTATGAAATTTGGTGAATATATGATTACGTGGCCTTAAAAAGGCCTAAATATGCTAATATATGATTATGTGTCTTCAAAGAATCTAAATATGTTTGGAAAAATTATTATAAGCATATGATTATGTAGCTTGGAAGCCTAAGTATGCGAGCATGCAGTCTCCAAAGCCTAAACATATTTAAACAATTATCAAGCATGTGATTATGTGGCCAAAAAGCCTAAGCATCTCTAAACAGATTATCGAACATGTGATTATGTGGCTAAGAAAGAGTTAAAATGTGCTAGCATATGATCATGTAGCCTAAAAAGCTTAAGTATGCTTATATACGAACACATATTGTTTCAAGCACCTATATATTTCAAGTCTTGGTGTAACATCCAGCTTCTCACATAATTAAGAAAGCCAATAATAAACATATTCTAATTGCATATTAGGCATCTAGAAGTCATTAATACCAGTTTCATGAAAACATGCTCATTCTTTATG
>JXTC01000013.1:626456-637728 GCA_002914845.1 Trema orientale | reverse complement strand
CTGATTAATTGTTAATAAGCTTCACAGAAAAATAAATGACATTTAGTCCAAGAGTTCAATATTGGGCCTATAGTGGTGTGCCCCAATGTTAATGGACAAGGCTCAATCATAATTAAGAGTTAATTATGATATTGGGTATATGGTCCATTGGAGCTTGGACTTTATGGATCCATCTGGTCCCCTGTCTAGCTCAAATTAAAGCCCAATAGTTATTTGATGATCAGTTGAGCCCAGCAAGCCCAATAAGCCCATTAGGGTTTACTAATCTCTCTATAGTTAAGAGAAAAGTTCTCTAACCGCACAACAGAGCATTACACGTGAAACACCCTCTTTGGAAGAGAGTGTCACACGCATAGAAGAGAGAAAGGGAGAGGCAAAAATCGGCCAACCTAGGGTTCATCAACCTTGGTGTTTTTCGGCCATCCCGGAGAAATCGGTTCGAGAAGATTGTCTTCTTGTTCGTCTGTGGATCTCTTCGTTGGGAATCAAGAAGGTGACCACTCACCGGATCAATCAAACGGCTTTCAAGAATAGACGGGAAGACGAGAAGGTTGTGGAGCAAATCCGGGTATTGTTCTTGTCTAGATCAAGAGTTAATTTATGTTAGATCACGATCCGAAACGTTTTGTAAAAAGAAAAATTTTAAACAACCAATTCCGCTGAGTTTCTTGATTTTACAAAACTATGGTGTTCTTGAAAATAATTTTGTGAAAATATTTTCCGGAAATTTTATTACAGCAAATACCATCAAGATAGCCTAAATCATGTCTCTAATTCAATGCAGTCTAGGATTTTTCCTTAAGTGATAATCAAACCAGTTCTAAAGTTTATTAATGAAGTTTCAAAGATGTACTTAATTCACATAAATTTTCTAAGTAAGCAAAGCAATTAAATGTAACTAGTCATATGCACAAAATTTTTAAGGAATTATTAGCAAAATCAAACTAACACCAAATTAAGCACACAAACAAAAATAACATTTCTTATTTTTCCAAGAAATTTATTCAGTTAAATCATGGTCTTATCATCAGTATTCGATCATCACACTGGGTCATAAAAAAAAACAAAACTAAACTTTTTTTTCCTTAATTTTCAATTTTTTTTTGAAAAATTTAACTCCTTACCCTCATGCCTAGAATTACTAGCTACCCAACCCCTCCTACTATGCCATTTACCTCTCTTTCCCCTTAATTAATTTAACCAAATTATTGTTAACTGGTTGTGTTAGTGTATTTGTAAGCTTCTTCCGTTGTCATGCAAGTATTTCAACTCAACCTAACCCACACTATATTCCAATGAGGATCAAAATTGAATGAAATTATTAGGAGCAAACATCTCTAGTGGTTACAAATACTAATTAGGTACATTTCTATCCTAATTAAATATATGTCTCTCTAGCTAAGGCTAAGTACACAACTAAGTTTCCACTCCATCATATATTTCTGAAGTTCACTCTAGTTATTGGCCAAGTAACTAGTAGTACTAAGCATAAGATAAAGAAACCAACAATTTAGACAATTACATGTTGAAATAAGAGATAAACAATCACAATATTACAACGTTGCTTCATATAGAAATTCTAGACAAGAGAGATTTTAGCTCATGTTAGAAATAAAAAGAATAGTCAAATCCATTTATAAACCCATTGAAAATGAAAAACAATCAAAGAAGGAGAAGAAGATGAGAATTAAACTAGTTGTAGATGGATGCGCCTCCGAAATTGAGAGTTGAAATCCTCCAATAATTAGTATAATATGCTCCAATGAATTGCTCTCCAATTTCTATTGTGAGTTTTCTCTCTTAAAACTAGACATTAAAATGAAAATTATAATATTTTTTTAGTATTTTCTTTCCAAGAATTTCTCCTTAGAATTTTTCTCCCTAAGAAAAAATTGAGCTAAGTTATCTCCCTTGGAATATGTGCCTCCACCTCAAAAAGTAGGATTTTCTATCCAAGTGGCTCTTACACACTTAAAGTAGGGTCTAATCTTGGCCTTTGGTTTCTCAAAAAGTGATCTAGGACGTCCATTTTGACTCTTGGATGCACAGGATGGTACTGCTGCACCGAAATTGGAGTGCAGCGCCAAAAAAATTTGATGTCCTTCGATTTGGCGCTGCGGTGCCACTTTCCGACACCTCGGTGCTAGCTCTCAGGTCCTGCGAGCCTTTTAGCGCCCTTTTTCGTGTCCTTTTGCTCATTTTTTCTCTTTTTTGACCTTTTTTGGTATCATATCCTAATGTTTCATTCTCCTACGAACAAAAATAAACTAAACATCGAAATAACACTAAACTCGTAAGAAAAAACTTTATTTTTCAAAGAAACATAGCAAATCAAAGATAGAAAAGCTAAGAATAAATCCATTTTCATGGAGTTATTAGTAGTTAATCGAGGTTTAGAGACGTATCTACGATGTTTTACCAACTCCAAACCCCACATATGGGCTTGCTTGTTACATTAGGTAGAAGGCTTGCTTGTTACATTAGGTAGAATATTGGTATAATATGTCCTTCCATACAACTATTCAATGGACTCATTTTTGTATTATGTGTTGTAGAGACCCACCCCTATTAATGCATTTTGAGAAGGGTACCACAGCTGCATCTTCCCTTGAACAATAGCTTCAACTGTGGGATGTAATGCTCGACGAGCTACAAGACAAGCTCCACTAGACTCAGCAAAGAAATGAAAGTGTGTGCTGACAAACACCAAATGGATGTCTAGTTTGAGTTAGAGGATTGGTGTATGTGAAGCTTCGTCTGTATCGTCAGAAGACACTAGTAGTGCATGCCAATGAGAAGCTCCCCCTTGGTACTATGGTCCTTACACAGTGCTCGCACGTACTGGCATAGTCACATACAAATTACAATTGCTAGCTTTAGCCAATATTCATCTGATTTTCCATGTGTCACAGCACCACAAGGCCCTTGGAGAAGCACAACCAGTCTCCACTTTACCACCCTAGCTCCAAGATGATTTGGAGCTATTGGTAGAACCTATAGAGATTTTGGGCATCTGACTAGCTGCGGCTGGCACAACTCCTGGCATAGAAGTTCTGATTCGTCGGAAGAGCTTACCATCATATAAGGCTACTTGGGAACCATATGACTTACTGCAGGCTCAGTTTCCCAATTTTCATCTTGAGGAACAAGATGACTTTATGGGAACAAGGTGTTAATAAGCCCCTATTGGTTGTACATACGTGAGATATGCTAAGAAGGGTAATTGAGTCGTAATTCATTTTGAGGATAGCATGGTATTGGTTGTATTTTAGGTTTGCCATGTCAGTTAGTTAGTTAAGGAATTTGGTTGTTACACTCTTAGGTTGCTGTAACGGGGAGAAGGATATAGGAGGGAAGGGAGGGAGAGAGTAGCAGAGAATTTTCTAGTAGGATTTGGGGCTAGTCTCCTTGGAGAGAGTTGGCCTCTCGAATTGTCAAGCTACTTACTATTTTCCATTAAAGCATTACCATATCAGACTCTTTGGCTAATAACCTATGGATTAAAACAAGGCATCGAAGTTATACCCTAAGTGCCGAGTACACCCATGTAATAGGTCCTGAGAAGCAGGCAAGGTGACTTAGGTGGAAAGTCCTTGCCAAAGGCCTAAGAGGCAGCTATAGGGTTTATATTATTTTTAGCTTAATTTACACCCCACGGTAGTCATCATTAAAGCTCGAAAAGGTTTTGAGCAACAATGAGACTGAGAGAGAGAAAAGGGTGGTGAGGGTGAGTTAGCATCTGACTAGTTTAGCTTAATCCCTCCCTTAAGATTATGTTTTGTAAGTCACAATCACTACTTCCCAGACCAGTAGCAGAAGAGGAATTTCATAAGTGGAAATTCATAATTTGTTTTAGAAAATTTTAGAAACTGCAATTCTTTAGAAAAATAACAACTAGTTTAAAAATGACAGCTTCTGTAAAATTTTACAAAAATAGTTCAAATTATAAATTCCCACAATTTGTGATCACCACTAGACATAGACTGTTAATAATAGTAATAAAACATACATATGTATCACCATTGTCATCACAAGTAGGCATAATCGATAATACAGGCTAAATCCAAAGTATGAGCCTTAAATGTTATTACAATTTCAAAATGAGTTACTAAGTAGTTACCAACTACTAAACTAGTAATATTCTTTCAATCCTAGCCACTATGCTCCGGAATTGCCCGAGTCACACTGTACACCTCCTGAGAGGGGAAAAGTTAAGGAGGGGTGAGCATTTACGTGCTCAGTAGGAATTCAATTTCCTTTTTGGCATGAATGCAACTTTTCAAACCTGCACGGTTAGTACCTTTCCAAAATCCATTTATAAAATAAGTTTACAAAGTAATCAAGATCATAAGTAATCATGTAATCAAAACCAAAACTAAAATCACAATCATGTTCATGTTGTACATATCATAAATCAACCAAGTATAAGTATATCTATGAGCTTCCATGCTCTCATTAAGGTCCTATAATACCTCTTTAATAGAGGTACCCAGCATCCTGACACTACCCGGATGTGTGTCAGCAAATCCTACGTAGGGGCCTAGGTCTCTCACCTAGTACTGCAGCAACTCGCCAGCGATCTAAATACCATGATACTAAAATAGAACTCAAGTGTGTGATTCTATGGTAGGTACAACATATCATAGAGTATGTAATAACCATGCATCAAGTGTATCAAGAAATCATACTTTAAAACTCATTGGTATTATTCCGGAATTTACAGAAAATCGAGCAGCATAATGGCTGTAATTTTCTGAAACCAAAATTTTTAAACCTGCATAAAAATCATACAAACCAGTCCCAAAACAATCCAGTATATCACAATAGTTCACAAGTTCTCCAAAGATCCAATCAAATCATTGAAATCTATCAAAATCGACAATTTCAAGAAATAAGTAATAATGCACATTTTAAATCAAAATAAGTATAAAACTTGGTAATTGAACCCCTACCTCGCCTGGATAGCTAGACTAAGCTATTGGCACCCGTAGATTCTCCCGTTAGTCACCCGGTCGCTCGGAGGGTCGTTTCAGGATCCCGTGAGCTCGCTTTGATGGGTGACTTTTCAAACGAAGCCTCAAATCACGAAACGGAGGTTACCACTGAACTCAGAGCAACCAAAAATATTGGGCTAGATATATAATTCGATCAATTTGGGCCCCGGATCGAGATCGGGCCCGTGGCATGCAAATTGAGGTGAAATCTACGTGCCATGGGCCTGATCTCAAGACCTGTTGATGTTTTACATCAAAACTCATCTCTTGACCTTATTTAGTCCAATTTCAGTTTCGAGGCCTCTAGCTCAAATTTGGGTTTAATTAGAAACTAATTAGAAAAGTTGTAAAAATATCATTTTTGAAAATATTTAGATAAATGCCACAAAATTCGGACCTGAATTTCTCTCAATCTACCCATCCATTTTAAACAAAATTTGCACTCTTCATCTTGTTTCAACCTATATTTTCATCCCCTAAAGTTTCAAGAGCAATGGATTAACATAGCAAAAGTAATTGCACAAATGCTACTTTTTATGATAAAAATGACATAAAACGTTTTAGGAGCTCATTGGAGCTTCTTGGCCTGAAATTTGTGACAGTGGAGGGTCAACCCATGTAGAAGAAAGCTTGGGCTTCGATTTGGTGAGGGTGGGTGGCGGCTAGGGGTAGCGAAACACTGGATTTTGGCGATTGAACACCGCGGCCTTGGGGTGGCTTCGCGCGCGGATTGCAGCAGTTGGATAGCACGGCGGGGCCAGTTGGCCAGCGGTGGGAGTGCTTCTGGCCGTGGTGGAGGTACGCCGGCCAGAGTTTGGGCTTGGGTCATCGTCCGCGGTCGGCGGTGAAACTGCACAAAGAAGGAGCGAAAGAGAAGAAGAAGAAGAAAGAAGGGGAGAGAGAACACATGAAAGAGAGAGGGAGATTAGGGATTGTAAGGAAATTTTGGGGTTTTGTAACATGTGTCACTTAATGGGCTGGTACCATAACTTTTTAAAATTCTACTATGGCCTAAGTTTCAAAGTTTGTCTTCATTTAAGTCCTTAAAATTTGAATTTGAACCCAACTTTGAAAATTTCTTCCACTTTGGTCCTTACTTGAAATTAATTCACACTTTAACTAATTTTATTTATTTTAAATTCCCAATTTTGTGAGAAGACTAAATACCCTTTATAAAAGTCAAGGTTTTTACAACTTCTGCTGCCTTCAAAGAGAAAAGAGAGGTATACAAAACTTTTTCTTCTATAATAAAAGGGGAATGGATATTTTAAGTTGTTACCTAGAGATCGGTATATCTCTTGGCAAAATGAGTTGCTTAGAAACTCACATGTGAGAACTCAAGAGTTTAGAAGTAATTTTTAAGAGCTTAAAATAATTGATCATTTCGAGTCTATAAACTAAGAAATGATATTTGAGGAAGGACGTTGTTCTTTAAAGGAACTTTATAGAGAGTTTCCAATGTTAGGAATATAGGAGATACTAAAAGAAGCAAAGGATTCAGGTATGAATTAAAAGTGGTTCTAAGATAAAGCTTTTATCGGCTACAAATATTACTAATTTATTCGTTAGTAAATTCAAGTTGGCCTATTTTAAGTTTATTGAAACTAGTAGCCTCCTCGTTGAACCATTAATTGTGAACCTTAGAAAGAGTATAACCAGCAGGCTCATTAGGAAAAGATACTACAATTGTTGTATGAAGAGCTATAGCTGTTGTGCTCTGCTCGGAACTGTATAGTTAGCTCATAAGACTAGTCTACTTGCTAGAAAAATGAAGTGCAGCAGGAGCTGTATGGAAGGCGGACTCTGCTTTGCCTACTTGAAGTGATATGGCACTATTATCATGCAAAAAATATTGGTATTCTTTGGAAAAAATGTTCGAAAAATATTTATGTAAAGTTATTTTTAAGAACACCATAGTTTGGTAAAATCTAGAAACACAACAGAATTGGTCATTATAAATTTTTCTTTTTACAAAACATTTCGAATCATGATCTAACATTGATTAACTCTAGATCTAGAGAAGAACAATACTCGGATTTGCTCCACAAACTTCTTCTCTTCTCGTCTATTCTCGAAAGCTGTTTAATTGATCCAGTGCATGGTTACCTACTTGATTCCTAACAAAGAGATCCGTAGACAAACAAAAAGATAATCTCCTCGAACTAATTTCTCTAGGATGGCCGAAACACCAAGAATGGTGAATCCCTAGGACTGGCCACTTTTTCTCTGCTCTCTTTCTCTCTGTTATGCGTGTGATACTCTCCTCCCAAGGGTATTTCTTGTGTAATTCATCAGTTGATGGCTAGATAACTTTTTTCTTAAATATAGAGAGATTAGTAAACCCTATTCGCCTTATTGGGCTTATTAGGCTTGTTGAGCTCAACTGATCATTAAATAACTATTGAGCTTTAATTTGAGCTAGATAAGGGAGTAGATGAATTCATAAAGCCTAAGCTCCAATAGACTATATACCCACAATCATAATTAACTTATTATTATGATTGGGCCTTTTCCATTAATATTGGGGCACACCACTATAGGCTCAATATTGTACTCTTGGACTAAATGTTATTTATTTTCTTTAAAGCTTACTAACAACTAATTAGCTTGATCTATTTAGCATATACTATGCCAGTAGATGTACCTCCAATGCAATGTCATACTAGTAAGGTGAAATTAATGTATTATCCCTCTAGTATATATGTACCTTTGAGTGTGCCATTTTTCATCTAATAGATAATAGTTGACTACGATGTTTGTATCTGCTTATACCAACACAATCAAATTCACTTAGTGAATACCGGGGCCCTGATTATATTATCTAAGTACTTGAAAAAACTTAAAGTGACATTATATGCATAGCGTCTATCATGTAAAATGTTTTGCATATTTCATACACCTCATCTTCCATGGTACCGGAGCTCGAACCATAAATCAGAACTAGTCATTTTATAACTCAAAAAGACAACACATGAAAGTAAGTTCATTTTTTACTAGGATTAAGGTTTTCTACAATAACGCTAGATTAGTGAAATTAGAAATTTAAGTTGCGACACTTAACCTTAAATTCAAATTTACTCATTCCTATTTGATAATATTATAACTTTCTTATAAAATACCAGTATTTCTATTCGAAAACTCACTTCAATAATTGGAGACTTCATTGATCACATTGAAATAGACAACACTATATTCTATGGCATATTAAAGTATTCTATCTTTAATTTGTAGACCGCGAATAATTTTATTTAGACATAATGAAATAAAGAATATAATATCTCCCACATACGAACTCATCATATAAATAATCATTATTACTCGTTACATGTCTCAGAATCTTTTAGATGCTTGCATAAGATAAACACAGACATCATATATATATTAATGGGATATAAATAAATAGAAATTCATGATATGGAATTTATTAATAACAAATCGATAAAAAATAATCTGACAAAAATTGTTTATAATGTCAAAATAATAAACTACTTTATAGAAGATTATTCCAACAATCTCCTACTTGGCTTTTAAACCAGATTTGACATGTCACATAGTCTCATTCCTTCTAGGTGGTCCTCAAATACTTTGGTAGTCAAAGATTTGGTAAAAGGATCAGCAAAGTTCTCTGTAGATTCTATCTTAGTCACTATAACAATTTTTCTGAGTATATGATACCTCTTCTCTATATGTTTTCCCCTCTTTTGGCTTTTGGGTTCTCTTGAATTGGCAACTGGTCCACTATTATCACAGTAAAGTATTATAAGTTGCTGTGCTCTAGGTACTACCTCGAGATCCATAAGGAAATCATGAAGCTAGACTACTTTTTTAGCTACTTCAGAAGCTGCCATATATTTGGCTTCGATGGTTGAATCTACAACATACAATTGCTTGATACTCCTCCATATAATAGCTCCACCACCAAGAGTCAATATTAAACCAAAAGTTGATTTTCTAGAGTCTTTATCAGGTTAAAAATCCGAATCTGTATATCTAAGAGGCGTTAGATCTTTTCCAGAATATACAAGTATATGATTTCTAGTTCTCCGAAGATACTTTAGAATATGCTTGACTGCACCCTAATATTCAGGTCTTGGAATGGATTGGTTGACTTACAATCCTAATAGCATAACAAATATCTTATCTTGTACAAAGTATGGCATACATGAGACTTCCCATTGCCAAAGCATATGGAATATTTATCATATATTCTTTCTGTTTCTCTGTCTTAGGAGAATTTTCATTAGATAAGAGTAATTCTTTTACGAACAGGTGTTAAGCTTTTCTTGGAATTTTGCATTGCAAACCTAACTACTATTTTTTCTGTGCATAAAGCTTGTGATAAAATTATGCATTTTTTCTTTCTATCTCGTAGAATTTGTATTCCTAGAATATAGCAAGCTTCACCTAAGTCTTTCATATCAAACTGTTGCACTAACCAAACTTTCACTCATGATAATAATCCAACATCATTCCCAATGATTAGAATATCATCAACATACAGTACTAGAAAAATCATTTTATTGTTGCTCTTTCTTTTATAGGCCCACTTACGCCTAATGGGTTTTATTCCTTTAGGTGGATCTACAAGTTCTAAGACTTTATTAGAGTATATGGACTCTATTTCAGATTCCATTGCCTTTTTCCAGAGATCTTTATCAATATCATACATTGCCTCATTGTAGGTATAGGGATCAGATCCTTAGTCACATGACTCTCCTATTCCCAAGTATCATTCATGTTGTCTTACAATTTTCCCACTACGACGAGGATCCGATGTGCGTTAAGTTTCAAGTAATTTATCTTTCCTAAGCACTTTCTCTATTCTATTTTCTATAGATTGGCTAATAACATCATTTGTTAATTCTACAAGGACTAACTTACTATAACACCCCTTAGCTTATCTATATGACTATATAGGTCAAGCTAGGAAGTATTATTCTTTTATAAGCCATAAAATTAGTTTTGTTCAAAACAAATAGGCTAATTTAAACTTTTCAAACTCTAAAACAAAAGAAGCTGTGTGGCATTACTTTCTGAAAGTGTCTTTACAAAATGTACAATCAAAAGGTCCTTATCAGTTTATCTTGCCATCAGCAGTAATATTTACAACATATCAAAATATCAAAATACAAAGAAAACAACGCCCACAATTCAAGCTCATCTACATCTGTATGATCATGGTGACAAGAAAGCCTGCTAGCCAACCAGTAACTCTATACATCATAGATCTCCTTGCCTGCATCACAGGAACTAAATGAGCTAGTGCTCAGTAAGTAAAGATCATGCATACTCGTAAACGTGTTTCATATATAGCCTTTATTGAAATTCTCATTGTACTCTATCTTTCATAACTTTTCATTTTGATACACTTTTCTTAGAAAAACATTTCTTTATAAGGTCCTTGAGTATACTACAAAGCCGCAGCAGTCGGTAGGCCGTGCCCACCTATGCGGGAAGGAAATACATGGCCAATGTGAACTATACCTATCCAACATAGACCGACTTAGTAATGCATCTCACATAACTTATAATACAATATTCAGTCCCGGCAGTTGGTAAGCCATACCCATCTATGCGAGAGGGATGCCTATACAAATTATACCCATCCAACGCAGACAGATTAAACAATTTACTTAAAATATATCTCGTAAAATCAATAGAATGGTACTACTTTAAATCTAATGCGTGGAAAACTTTACTTCTTTGAAATTCATGCTTAAATGAACATGTCATGCTTGTGTCTTTCATAAACTTACAACAACTCTAGGAATAACATATAATTAATATAATACACACAAGCATGTAGGAAAATATCTGGTATTTACTAATATTCTTATGAAGTAGTTAAAATAAATCATTACTTACTTTATGTCCGGTAGAAAAGATAGTTAAAAGGGTCAGTATTCTATATGGCAAGGTATGTGAAAAACCTGATATCAATTTCTGTAAGGCACTCGTTAACCTCGTAAAAGCGGAAAATAGAGGAAAATTTAAACTTTATATTTAGTTCTGAAAAACACTTTCGTGATACATCCCTTTCTTTTAAATTACAGAAATATTTACAACCTGTACAATACAAAACATCATTTTACTTCTTTTTAAAACTTCCACAAGGTCAACTACATACATATACATATCAAAAATATATAGAAGTTCTCAAAAACTCTTTCTTCTTCAAAACTAGCATATGAACCGCATTGGAGTGGAATAGCTCAGCCAACCTCGTCTGACATCCTAATCATCTGCATCACAAGAACTAAATGAGCAATAGCCCAGTA
>JXTC01000013.1:575917-617850 GCA_002914845.1 Trema orientale | reverse complement strand
GCACTCTTTAATTAGCATATCTTGAGGTGTATTGTTGAAAAGTATACTAGTGATAGTTTCTAGGCACTATGACAAGTAAAAACTTAGTTTAGAGTTAAATTTTAGAATTACTCATGCAATTATGAAATCTAGATGCATGGATGTTTATTAGTGACATGATGTACTCATGAGAACTTTGGGCACTACAATTTCATTACAAGAATAATCATTACAATGTAAAATGCTTAAAGAAAATGATCACAAGGTTGAAATCACAACTTAATCACTATATAACCTAAAAGTGTACAAGAGACATGAGGTATATAATAGCCAATAACTAGCACTAAAAACTAATTAAAATCATTAAATAATAAATACTAGTTCCTTAGTATAAAAATGATCCAAAAGGGCATATAATTTCATAAAAACTAGTCCATTTGCTTCTGAATGGTACTATTTAGTTTTATAAATACTTGAACAGCACTTCCCTACTTTTAGGACATTCCCACATCTTTTAAATCATGGTTTAGACCTGCAATAAAAATTGACAAGCCAATTCCCATATATACACATCAAGGAGGATCATTTAGAATAACCTAAGTACACTTGAATTCCTTTCAGATTAGGCAAAGTTTAAACTCACTTTTACACTTGTATATCACTACAAACAACAAGTAAATAGAAGTAATATATATAAAAGGATCAATGTCTTACACATTCCAAGTAAAGAAATCAAATTACCAGTGTGGACAAGTTTTTCCTACAATGGAAACACTTGAATCCACAAATAGCAAATTTTGGGGCTTTAAGTCTAACTTTAATCCTCCACTTAAATTCTATGTTTCTAGCAATATACAAGGTTTCCTAGGACCTTTATTCATCAAATAAAAGCTTTGATTTAAGAGCTAAAGCAAAAGAAATAAATTACCAATTCTAAATTCTACAAAAAGCTCACCCTGACTAGTTTGATGAATAAAGATTATGATATAATATATGTTATCTAAATCGCTCAATATGTAATTCATCGATCTTTTTAGGCAATACAATATACAAAGAGATCTCAATCATACGATTATCTGTTCTCTGTTATGTGTACTTCGCCTTTGCATTCATTACTTACTAAGTCTCCATACTCATGTATTTTCTTATATTACTAGCATATGAGTTTGGAAGAGTGTTGACTTTCTGACTACAACGAGTATATATGAATATTTTGACCTATGGTTTTCTGACTAAGAATTTTGCATATGTTTTTGAGAATGTCTATATTATGCGTGACGGTATAGGAGGCCCACTACTTGTATATGTATATATTACACTAAATGTATAATTATGAGTGGAGTATTTCTTATATGTCTACAAAGTTTAAAAGATTTTATTCTCAACTATTTTATTAGTTCTAGGTAGAGTAGTGTCTCCCAATTTTACTAAATATTTACTTAAAGACTCTTTATGTATGTGTGTGAAATTAGGGGATGTTAGTAAATTTATATAATTAAGGAGAGATGACAGAAGTCTAACGTACGGAATATATACATGTCACAACCTAAAATTCTTTGATACAAAAGCAAGAACGAAATTATCATACAGATTGAAAGAGGAAAGACGTGTATCACAAATGAGAATCAATAGTCGATTGGTTACCAAAACAAAAGTTTCCGAATACTTCATAGTGGGCTGCTGCTGTACCTTTTAGCTAGATAATATACGGTGTTGACAAAAACAACTATCAGCACTGACCAAATCCAAAGTTTTAACATTTATTCCAATTTTACATAAATTTTAAAAAGTGAGATTTTATATGATATCTGTTACGCTATAAATATTATAAAACAATCAAAATAGCTTTTATCTTCCTCAACTAATATCACGAGGAATTAATGCATGCAAAACTCATGGTCGGTAGAGTTACATATTATTTCTCTAAGGTGTTCTTATAGACATATTTTAGTCCATAGGTCATCTAATAAGGATACACCATATCAGTGACGGAACTAGGATTTTTTGCTTGGGGGGAGGGCATATACAGCAAATGTGTAATGAAAATTTACAGTTATAAATTATACTAATGTTGCTTCTCCAAAGCAGCTACATAGCACTATAAAAAAGCTTATTTTTAGTCACCTCAAAATTTGTGACTAAAACTTAAAAAATTATGACTAATAGAATGACATCATCATTGTAACATGACTAAAAAGACTTTCACTAAAAATTTTAATCACAAAAACTATAATTTGTTATAATTATTAGTACATTTAGTCACAAGAAAATTCAGTACTATATATATAAAGTTGTAATAAAGAATATATCAATAACAAGTTATGATTAAATGATATCTTTTAGTCACAACAAAATTTTTTATGACTAAAAGTTGTATTTAGTCCTAGTCACAACTTGTGGTAATTAGAATTAGATTTTACCCACACTTTCTAAATAGTTTAGTTTTAATTATTATACATATGAAAAATAAAATAACACTATTTCACTATTTCAGAAACTATTTTCCACGTTATTTATAGGGCGACGTGGTAGAGATACCACATCACTCCATAAACGACGTGAAAACTGATGACGTGGTAGGTCCCCGTAATACCACGTCACCTGTACCACGTCACTTGTATAGAAAGCGACGTGGTAGGTCGTAATAAGTGATAAATTATCAGTCTTTTAGGCCTACCACGTTGCTCTCTAGAGAAGCGGTGTGGTAGGCAGACATACCACATCGCTTTTCTAGGGAGCGATGGGATATGTGGCCTAATTTAAAGCCATTTTCATGCCCTATCACATCACTCCCTATAGAAGCGATGTGGAATCCCCTACAACGGGTATTAAATTCCCTAGATTAATTAAAAACCAGAACCAAAATTGGCCAAAAATGGCTCAAAACAACCTGTAATCAACAACTAGCATTCCAGCATACAAATTCCAGTAATCCAATGTACACATTATATTTTTCACATAGCTAAGTCCTACATAAAGTACCTAAATTAATCGAAATCATAATTCTAGTCACCTAATTAGACTACTAAAGATATAAAGTTAATATAAATAGGTTAGTAGTGTGAGTCACCCATTATAATACATACTCCATAAGCTCATCGGCCTATTTCTCTCGGACTTCATTGATCTCGTCCATAGTGTATATGTCTTTGTTACGACATGGCAAATTTAAATGTGCATAAGTTATATTCAAATCATGTATTGATAATTAGTATACTTATACAATAACGATAAGTGTTAAGTTAGAAAGTTATACTGAAGTAGTAATGTACTCATATGGGTTAGTGTCCATGACTATTTCTCTCATTATGCACATCACGTAGAAACCACAGTCTATGTTATTTGGTTGGTGTGGGCACTACAATTCCAATTGAGTTTTCAATTAATAATTATGAGCGAAAACAAATCTATCTAATCTAATAATATAAACTAGTAAAATTTAAAATGTACCATAACCGACTCCCAATCGGGACCATTTTTCTTACCACGTCGTTACGCTATAATGTATATAAGTAAAATAACCGTAAGTGTACGGGTCGTAAACAAGTAATAAAGTGATAAGTATAGAGTTGTCGATCCCACGAGGAATTGTGTATTAAATTATTATCAAGTACAAGAATTATCATAACTTAACTTTATCTAGGCAATCAAATTAAAAGAATTTATAATTAAAAAAATACAAAGATAAAAACAAGTACAAAAATAAAATATGGAAACTCTATGCACAAATGTACTAGGGGATTACATTCACCTAACTATTAACTATGTCTTTTGATCACCAATTGTATTCTAATCAATTATTTCTATTTATAAGCCAAGAACCCCAAAGTATTTCTACTCCCTCTCTCGAGTGCCGAGTGAAATCATTCCTACATCTCGGTTCTAATATCTCTATTCCAAACCTAGAAATTAGGAATTCATTATGTTCAATGGTTCTTTGATTATGGCTTCAAAGGAATTATAGGTTCTCGCAAACTCTACAAAATTCTAAGTTATGCTATCCTATCATTGTTTCTAAAATTCCCTTTCTCAAGTGCCAAATTCTAGAAACCAAATCATCCAACTAGTAGCTAATTAGTTGAGAAGCATTAAACATGGAATAGTATAAATAAGTTCAAGAACAACGTCAAAGAACATATTAGAAATCAAGATATAGAATCAAAGCTTAAGTTACATCAAATCCCAAGCATATATCATTTAATTCAACATAGGAGAATCTAATACTGATCTCAACAAGCATTTCATATACCCAAATATATTCAATAATCAAGCAAAATACAAAATTCAAAAGAGATTAGGGTGAGAAAGAAAAAACTCTTTTGTAAAGGTAAAACTTCAAGCTTCAATTCTTCAAGCAACTCTCTCAAGCTTCCTCCCCAAATTTTTGCTCCAAAGCACTCCTCTCTCTAGAAATCTTGAGCTCTCAAGGTTAGATTTTCTTTCCAACTCTCCACACTTCAAATGGAGGCTTAAGGATGTATTTAAGGGCCTCTAAGATGACCTAGGCCAGGTGGAATGTCAACCACTCGATCAGATGGCATCAATGGTCCAGATTGGCTCTAAAAACTCGCTAAAAATGTGCTTCCGGATGCTGTGTAGCCGTGGCACTCTAGCCTCGAAAAATCAAGTTTCTAGGCAGCGCCATGGTGCTACTATTAAAGCGCCGCGGCGCTCTCGGCTCTGGTATTCAGCACGAACAGTTTTCTTCCCGAGGGCACCATTTCTTCGTTTTGGCTCCATTTTGCCTGATTTTCATTGCGTTACATTCGTATCGGACTCAACTTTCATCCATCAAATCACCAAAAATGCTTGAGAACTTACAAATATTTGAGTTGAATGATACTTGATTTGTGAGTGAATTAGTCACTCATCAAATACCCCCAAATTCGAATATTTGCTTGTCCTCAAGCAAAACAAAACAAGAAAAACAAAAACAAAATACAAATCAAGCACTAAAAATATAAACGACGAGGTGTGAGTTTTGTATCGAATCAAAAACCGTGCAAGTATCTCCGAAGTCACGAAATATTCTAAGCTTAAAGGAAATGCAAACATTGAGATTATCTAGATTTTCAACTTCTAGCATCAATTTAACTCCACTCAAGACTCTCAATGTGTAAGTGTGTACAAAATCAATATCACTTAACAAAATGAACTTTAGATAGACTTGTGTGTTTCGATAGGCAATGAAATTTCTCTACATGATGCAATTTGGAACTATCATATGCCTATTTTCATGTTGCTCTCCAGTAATATATGTTAGTATGTCATCAAAGATTAAGAGGTCTTTCATTAAGCTTGTAATGCCGGCTTGGATAAAGATAAGATAATTTTAGAAAAAATTTGAGGTTCAAATCACCCTTAAGCACATTAATCTACGACATTTATAAAGTTATTCCTTGGTATACCAAATAGCACTCTCACACTTATTTTCACTAAATTTCTCTTCTATCAGCACTCCACCAAAAACTTATTGATTTTTTTTTTTTTAATCGAAAGATTTGAAATAAGACAAAAGGATGAAAATCAAAAACCTCTCTCCCAAACTCAAAATCAACATTGTCCTCAATGTTGAAAAACAAAATAGAGTGTAAGGACAAATTTTTCACCAAATTATTCCCTTTTCTCTCTCTTTTTTTTTCTTTTCTTTTTGCTTTTTTTTTTGTTTGTTATTTTTTTTCTTTTTTTTTTTTTACACTCCTCCTAACATGAATATAACACAAAATAACTCTTTAAAAAAATCAACATGCTTAAGGAAGGAAAGGTACAAATAGGTTCAAAGTGGGTGTACTAAGATGACAATGTATCAAGGTTAGTTTGAAAGGCTCAAACGGTCCAAAGGTGGCCTAAATCATTTCTCCAATGACACCTAACATAGAATTTCATCTCAAGCTTTATTCAAATGGGTTCTAGAGTTCATGAGATGTGAATGCCTATCTAATACACACAAGTATTTTCCAAAAGCTCAAAGAGTCAAGTGATCATGATTATCATGCTCAAATGTATAGAATCAATAATGATGTTCAATTAATGCGAGTCAAGCACACAGATAATCTCAATGAATCACATTTCAAAAGACCTAAGAGAACATTAAATGACTATATTCATCATCAATATCAAGTTATCTCATCTCAACAAAACTCACAATTTATTCAAACAAGCAAAAGAAAAGTAAGAAAAAAATTTGATTTCCTAAAAGTACATAACTCATGGAAAGAAAATCATGCCAACCAACACACAAGTAAAGCTACACCCAATAAATAATTAACCAATAAGTATTTTCACCCCCAAACTCAAAATTGGCAATGTTCTCAATGTTTAGATATTCAAAATAAGCACAAGAAAAAAGAATACGTACTAAGGAGGCGAGACATTCTCGCCTCCTATTAAGGTTGGTAAGGGTTGTGCTCCGGGTAAGGTGACTCTAACTTGGGTGGTGCGGGACTCCTCTCCATAAGTTGCATCTTTAGTCTTATTGTTGCACAACTTAGTGAAGCTCGTCAAATAGCGGCTTCCGCCCATAGTATGTATCATATGACATATTAAATGGGTCTTGGTTTTTAACGCCCTCAAGCTTGGCTACGTATGGCAATAAATGGCACATACGCTCAACGTGTCTTGGCTCCGGCACATGTATTTGGTGGGCTTGAATAAATGGTATTAGCAGTGGTGGAGGAGGTGTTGGCTACATAAGATCGTCGTAAATATGATCTTTGATGAATGGTGGCGGCAAGATGATTTGGATCTCAAAGGGTGAAGATTCACAAGTGTTTTCTTGTGATTCTCCCTCCTTGATCCACTCTTGATTCTCCTCCTCACTTGAGTCGTAATCATCAAACAAACCCAAAATCCTCCCGCTTGTGCTCGGCTCATCATGGTGGTTTTCATTAATGTTTGTTACTTGTGCATGTATTACAGCTATCGTCCTTGTCATGGCCTCAAAGGAGTCATAAAGAGACTCAAATTTTGAATTGTGAATGGTCTCCATTCTCTCCCACTCCTCATGGAAAAGTCTTGTCTCCTCTAAAAATTGTACAAAATGATATTCAAGGTCGGGAGAAGACTCCTCTTGGTGATATGGAGTATCACACCATGGCACCGAAATGTTAGAATTATCTCCCAAACCGAGGAAGCTTGGTAGATAATTCCAACTTCGATAGTCAATGTCGGCCACGTCTTCCAACAACCAATATGTTTCATCAGTGGATAGTTGGTAGATAGAGGTGGTGCAATTACTTCTTTCCACCCATATTCTTGTTTCAGGCCGAAGGTTGTTGAGGAAATTTTGTATTTGATACTATGGGGATAAACCATGATTCGGGCATAGTGTGAGCAACTCTTTGTATCTCCACCATGCACAATAGAATGACTCTGAGTCTCGTTGAGCAAACCACAAGAGGACTTGTTAATCTAATATCTCCAAGTACCTCGCAAAACAAACATTTAAAAATAAAAATTAAAAAAAATACCTAAATTAAAATTAAGTAACTTACTTCCGATATCAACAACAATCTAAAATGCTAACTTCCCGGAAACGGCGCCAAAAAACTTGTTATGCTATAATGCATATATATAAAATAACCGCAAGTGCACGGTCGTAAACAAGTAATAAAGTGATAAATATAAAGTTGTCGATCCCACGAGGAATTGTGTATTAAATTATCATCAAGTACCGGAATTATCATAACCTAACTTTATCTAGGCAACCAAATTAAAAGAATTTGTAATTAAATAAATACAAAAATAAAAATAAATACAAAAATAAAATATGGAAACTCTATGCACAAATGTACTAGGGGATTAAATTCACCTAACTATCAACTATGTCTTTTGATCACCAATTGTATTCTAATCAATTATTCTTATTTATAAGCCAAGAACCTAAAAGTATTTCTACTTCCTCTCTCGAGTGCCGAGTGAAATCATTCCTAAATCCCAGTTCCAATATCTCTATTCCAAACCTATAAATTAGAAATTCATTATGTTCAATGGTTCTTTGATTATAGCTTCAAAGGAATTATAGGTTGTCTCAAACTCTACAACATCCTAAGTTATGCTATCCTATCATTGTTTCTAAAATTCCCTTTCTCAAATGTCAAATTCTAGAAACCAAATCATCCAACTAGTAGCTAATTAGTTGAGAAGCATTATGCATAGAATAGCGTAAATAAATTTAAGAACAACATCAAAGAACATATTAAAAATCAAGATATAGAATTAAAGCTTAAGTTACATCAAATTCTAAGCATATATCATTTAATTCAACATAAGAGAATCCTATACTAATCTCAACAAGAATTTCATGTATCCAAATATATTTAATAATCAAGAAAAATACAAAATTCAAAAGAGATTATGGTGAGAAAGAGGATGAGAAAAATTCTTTTGCAGAGTTAGAACTTCAAGCTTCAATTCTTCAAGCAACTCTCTCAAGCTTCCTCCCTAAATTTTTGGTCCAAAGCACTCCTCTCTCTAGGAATCTTGAGCTCTCAAGATTGGGTTTTCTCTCCAACTCTCCACACTTCAAATGGAGGCTTAAGGATGTATTTAAGGGCCTCCAAGATGACCTAGGTCGGGTGGAATATCAACCATTCGATCAGATGGCATCAATGGTCTAGATTGGTTCTAAAAACTCGCTAAAAACGCACTTCTGGATGCTGTGTAGGGCCGCGACGCTCCCTGGCCAGCGCCGCGGCACTCTAGCCTCCGAAAATCTGGTTTCCAGGTAGCGTCGTGGTGCTACTATTCAAGCGCCGCGGTGCTCTCGGCTCAGGAATTCAGCACGAACAGTTTTCTTCCCGGGGGCACCATTTCTTCGTTTTAGCTCCGTTTTGCCTGATTTTCATTGTGTTGCATTCGCATCGGACTCAACTTTCATCCACAATGGTTGAAATACCCAAATTTGGCATAAGTTCTCATTTATTCATAAGAACTATAAAAACAAAGTAAAAACACATCAAATCACCAAAAATGTTTGAGAACTTACAAATTTTTGAGTTGAATGATACCTGATTTGTGAGTAAATTAGTCACTCATCACACGTCTCTCAATTGATATGTTAAATTACTGAAAGGCTCTATAAAACAAAAGCATGTCAAAGTATGTCAACTATACATATAACATTGTCTTAAACATTGTTATTAATTTTAAATAATTTTGATTATACTTATAGTTTGATGAGAATTCTTGCATCTTTTCAAGGAGGATATCTGAGTGGATCCAAAAAGTATATAACTTCATGAATCACGTTGGTCACTAGTAATATCCAATGTCTCCTATAAAATAATATAATCAAATAGATATATATAGTACATATATCCCAATAACTATCAAAAATATTAAAGAGAAGAGAATTACCCGGTATTATATGGTGCTACTAAAAATGTGCCATTCATCCCCAGAATCAAGCAATTTGTGATTGTTCTTGTATGATTCTCTTCGTTGCCATCTCCAACAGTCGATATAAGAGAAGGTTAAATGAAAGCTATGATATGCGTACGCTCATATTCTATGAGCTAATCATATATAATATCCTAAAATAACATACAATATATTTAATACAAAACATTAAGATATGAAACAAACAAATAACAAGAGTAAAGATATAAAAACTTACTTGATATAAAATATGATGCATGGAGAACCAATCTCGATGAAGTTAGTTACATGCAATATGCCCTTCTTAACCAAATATGAGAATTGCCCAGGAATTCTACACATCTCATTGTCAAAAGTGACTTGAATTGAAAAGTCATCTTCTTTCTTCATCATATATTTGTACAAATTCCTTAAGCTTCCCAGAACATTTGGAGGAACATCAGCCTTAGATCGTGAAGAAGGCTCGGCCGGTCTTGTGCTAGATGGGGATGAATGTCTGGACTCTTCCTATTGTGGTTGAGTAATAGGCGGCTCCAGTTCATTTTGTGATTATTTCTTTTTCCCTTTCTCCTTTCGTAATGATAATTGAGATCAAAACATTTACTTAAATAAAATAAAAGTGATTATTTAATTGTCAAAGTAATGAGTTTTAGACTTTATACCTCTGATTTGCGTACAATGAGTACCAACTCTTTAGGCCATGTGATAATTGATCCCATAGCTTCTGCCACTGTATCCATCACATTGGCTACTAGAATAGGCAACGAAGTTTCAGGGACATGTGCTTTGATAATAGATATTCAGTAATTTATTTCACCTAATGGTACTCCATAAATCATAGGCCCTCATATTTGAATGATGTAACCCAATGCAACAACATCTAGTACTAGGTCAACCAATTTGCATCGAATATCTAGAAATGTAGACCAAGGATATAAACTTCATAATATGTACTAAATTGACTTAGACGCAAAAGTTATGAAACTAAGATAGTACCACCGAAGTTCCCACTTCCAGAATTGGAGCACCAGGGGCCTAGCATGAATTTGAATTTGTGGTAGTTGAAAAATATATATATCTAGCCACTAAGGAAAATATGGCTGAGGCAGTGGCTAGGGAAAGTATGGCTAAGGCGGTTGCTGTAGAAAATATAACTCAGGTGCCTACTGGGGAAAGCGTGACTCAGGTTGCTGGGGAGCTAACTCTGGATAGGTAGTACCAAATAACTTAGCCTCCGATTCTCGAAGACATCTTTCTTGATTATCATACATACTTTGTAAGTTTTGAAATTGTGTCTTCTATTGATTTTTCTTCTCCTATTGGAAAGTGAATTGCTGTTCTGATAATACTCTTAGCCCTCCCTAAGATCTGTGGAATACATCCCTCTGAGTTACGTAGGCTTTTACAGAATGTACACGACCAAAGTACTCAGGTGTTCCCAATGTCTAAGTTAATATATCATGTGAGCCAATTTCCGACATCTCTCCTCTGGACCTCATATCATATAACTCATCCTAAATGAGATACCAAATTAGTTAAATATAGAAATAAACATACAAACTAAGATTTTAAATAGAAGTAAGAAGGACTTACAATTCATTTTCCTGTCGCTTAAGCCGCAGGATTGAGATATCCTCCCCTACGGTCTTGACGTGTAGCTTTCTGTAATTCTGCCCGTTCTATTTTATTAGTCATGTTTTCTTAAGTTCTTCTGTAATAGTTGCAATTATTTTCCTTGATGTGCGATAAACATTCTCATTATATTTTACTCTTCTCTATTGTTATACTATCTTTTTTGCCTGTGAACACATTACCAAAGATTAGTATCAAACTAAAATAGACAAGTTCTTGAAATACTCCCTATATAACTTATCATATCATGCCTGAAATTTAGGGGATAGTCGATCTGTAACAAATGTAACCCAATCGTCTGGGATATGTATGCAAATGATGGCAGGTGAGTCAAAGTCATAAGAATCTCCTCCCTATCTTTAGTATCCTCCTTATACTTGTATATTATACCGAAGGTTAAGTAGTTTTTAAATTTATGCTATTTTTTTCCCATAGATTTCATTACAAAGGATCTACATTCCTTTGCTATGATATATGTACATTGTAAATAATTCAAATTAATATTTATAATAACATAAAATACTCATCGTATAGAATTCAAGACTAATTAAGAATATTATCTCTTACCACAACATTGTCCCAAATCTTTCCTCAGAGATCGCCCTTCACCTTGTGCCATGTGACAATAGTGATCGGAAACATAATATGAGCTAAGATACCTAACTAAGTCTCTAGCTCGGTGGCGGCGTCCCCGGTTGGTTGTCCAACTGGCATTAGAAAAAAGAGGGCTTTCAACATCTTTTAACAATTTTATGAATTCCTCCAGACGATCAACAAAACATTCTTCGGCATCATTAACTATATCAACTAGGTGATCATCTTCCAAATCTATAGAAACATCTTCCATGCAAGCTCTTTTGTGAGAAATATACTTACTCTATGATTTTTTCTCGTGCCATATCCACTTTGTACAGGACATATCCATCCCATTCATACACAAATATCATCTTACATCACCAAGTGCAATTTTTTTCATGTTACCACACTTGATACATAGACAGGGCATCATATTGGGATCAAGACCATTTTCAAATGCAAATTTAAAAAAAGCTTCAACTCCTTCCTCATACTATTTTGTCAATCCATTCTTTGTGATCTAATTTCTATCCATTTTAGCTAAATTTCTAAAAAATATTCGACAGAACCTCCCCTTATAAATGGACTAATCTCCCTGCAAATAAACACCAATACAACCATTTTAAACACCATAATCAATTCACACTCATATACCACCATTCCTCAATCATTTTTTATGTCAATATATTAGTATAATCATACAAACATATTCACATTTAAGGGACCAATTTTTTATACAAACTTTCATCTACTAACCAAGCATCAAATTGATATAATTATCTCTAATTTAATAATAATTAAGCACATTATAATCCCATTAACTATATTTAAGAGTTTCAACTCGTAAATCATCAAAACTATACACTAACTAAAAGATTATTACATATTCTACTAACCAAGTGTCAAAAGTTTCTATTAATCTCTAAATTTATTATACTTTATGAAAAAATAATCAAATTCATCACTAAAATTACATTAATTATACTATAAAATATTATAAACATTGCACATTATCACAAATTATTACCTAATGTACATATAAAAATCTTAACATATATTGTACAAACTCCTGTCATATAACAATTACTAGTATAAAGGGACTAATTTTAAACCTAAAATTATCACGTAAACTAACTAAAAAAATGAATTTAAAAAATTCGAGAAAATAGGAAAAAATCCGAAAAAATACCTAAATTACTCAAAATAGTATGTTTGAAGTAAAAATTGAAGGAGAATCCACAATACCGATCAAGAACGAACCTAATACATATGAAAAGCAAAAAAAATCACATAATGGTTGGATTTTGCAGCAGTAAGCCGAGAAAATTTAAACTCTTTCTAGAACAAAATATAGCTACAAACACTTACAGATCTGAGAGAAAAATCCTATAGAAGTGTTGGGCTTGTCGGAAGGAAGAAAAGGCAACAAGAATCACGAAATTTGGTGGTGATTTTGCTGAAAAATTGAAAAGGGGCCGATGGAGCGATTTTTCCCACTCTCGAGTCCGCGCGGAGAAGAAGAAGAAGACTGTTAGGGCCATGCTCGGCCCCCAGCTGATATAACGCCTTGCCACATTGCTTCAGGGCGAGCGACGTGGTACCTCCCACATGGACATACCACATCGCTCACCCCAGAAGTGACGTGATATGTTTGGCTGCAACGTCGCTTAATATAAAAGCGACTTGATTTTGGGACATGTCACATTGCTTCTGTACGACGTGACGTGAGTTTAATACCACGTTATTTGTTGCTCCAAATGATGTGGTATTAGTGATGTGGTATGTTGCTTTTTTAGTAGTGTTTTAATATTTGGAGCTGAGATAAATTTTAATTTTATTATAATTTTTATATGTGTGGTATTTAAAACAAATAAAAAAAATCCTAATTTAATATTTGGAGATAAAATAAATTATTTTCAAAAAAATTACTATGTATACACGAGATTACGAAAATGAAATAAATCCTAATTCAATGACGGGAGAAAAGATGAAATTTAAATTATTTTTTAGGGGTAAGTTATATCTCAAAGTACTATTTGGGGGCCTAAATGCCAATTTTCTAAAAGCATATATACTTTTTTATAATATAGAAATTTGAAGGATGGCATATATGCTAAATTTTTGTAAATTCAGAGGCCTTTTCATTATTCAAAAAAATTTGAGGTGGGGGAGGGGGTGGGGGTCGAGCTGGCTCCATCTTTGCAGCACATTGATCCTGGAAGCTTGCTTTATTTGATATGTCAAGGGGAAAAGAGTACGTGTAGAATAAATCCAAGTAAATGAACAATGAAACAAGTTTTCTTTTCATGAAAAAACATGATACATACCAATATGAATTGGGTTGGAGTTATGTATTATGACCGGAAATCCAAAGCCGTAACTTTTAATAATTTTTAAGTGAAAATATAATTAAATATTGAGTTCACAAAAAAATTAAGAGAAAATCGAATATTTGAAATTTTCATTTTGGTCCTCAAATCATTATAAATTTCATAATTAATAAAACCTCTCATTTGTTTTAATTTTATCAAGAAGAAATTCGCTTAAAGTTTAGAAGAATTCTAATCAATTTATTTCTAAACTTTTATTAATTCATGAATTTTGTAAAATGAGTTTAATCTAAAACCTCAAGTCTAATATCCAAAATAATTTACATAAAATCAATTGTAGTTCTAAGTACTAAATTTTGTAACAAAATCAGTCTCATACATCTACTTAGTGAAAATAATAAACTTGGCTAAATAATTAAATGAGGAAAGGAAATTAAACAGGATATGGTCACCCACCAGAGAATAGGAAAAGAACTGCAGGCACAAGTCAAGCAGCTTATCTAACTATCGAGACCACTATCTCAAATACACAAATACCTGAAAATGGGAAGAAGTAGGGAGTGAGCATGTGAATGCTCAGTAGAGATTAAATTACAGATTTTTAACTGGATTAAAATACTTACTTTTAAGGTCCTACATGGTCAGTAAAATATTCAATCAGTTTCCAAAAATCCAATTGAAAACACAGTCTAAAGGTTTAAATCTTCCAAAATATTGTAAAACATCATCTATAATCAAAATCATTTTCCAAAGGTTCAAATATTACACACCATTGTAAAACATCGTCTTAAAATAAAACTGTTGTCCAAAAGTTCAAACATCCAAATCATTGTAAAATATCATATCAAATCCAGTACATCCAGTACATATCTACTCTAGTCAAGCACATAACATGCAATATAATCAATGACATATCCGAGCCACCAAAGCCTAGTAACCATAAGAATGCAATGTAGAGTGAGCCGCCCAAATAGTTGGCTACACATGTGTACTATGTCTAAATCATCTAAGTTGATGACTGTGAGTATGATATGTAAACCGAGCACCCTAGATAGAGTATTGTAAGTCCGAGCACCTTGAAGGGGTACCATTAGTCCGAATACCTTGAAGGGGCACCGTAAGTCCGAGTACCTAGTAAGGGTACCGTAAGTGCGTCGGCCGTGTAGGTGCAATGAATGCACTCAATGCTATATGGATGATAGGAATAAGAATATTTATCATTTTCCATAAAATCACAAAATAGACCATGCAGTATTTTTTAATTGACCAAGTTAAGTTCTCAAAATTAAATTCTCATTCAATCTAGATTTTATAAAAATTTCGGCAACATACCAACCGTTTTTATCAAAATCAATAAAATCTAGTTCTTGCAGAAAATAGTTCCAAAATAAGATATTTGGTATGCAAACTAGTATAATGTTCCTCCTAGATAGTTTAAATACCAAATCATGTCAAAACAGGTATAAATCACATATTTATCAAATATTTTACAACATTTCATATTTAATCAAAATATGTGAAAGTCGAAATTAAACAAAATTTAAGATCAAGTAATCAAATCTCTACCTCAATCGAGTGACTAGATAGCGTTACAATGCTACTGACAGCGTTTGACGTCGTTTGGCAGTCGTTCGGAGGGTCGGGGGTCATTTTCGAACCCTCAACGCTCGCTTTGAAATGTTGTTTTTCTAATGGAGCCTCGAACAGAGAGATGGACATCACGATTGAATTCCTATTACCCAAATTAACTAGGTCAAATATATAACTTGATCAATTCGGGGTCAGACTGAAACTTGACCATGCGGCATGCAAAACGAGACAAATCCAAGCTGATGAATTTCATATTCCATGCCGATCACCAAACATAGTCAATAAATATATCGAACTACATGTCTTCATAAGTACATCACAAATATGAAGTTTATGTGACAATTTAATGGTCGGATTAAAGAGTCAATATACAAATCAAAAGAGACTCAAAACTGTTCATCAATGGCAGAATTAAATCCGTGCAATATTGAATTGAGATATAAATATCATGATGATCCTCGTATTGAAATGAGTTGAACGTGACAATTTCTGCGGCTTGAAGTGACTGGAATAGTTGCCAACAGCTGAAAGTCGCTTGTGGTGTTTCTCGTCGATGCTGGTGGTGGAGAGCTTTGATGACGTCCAGACTTCTAATGCAAGCTCCCACAGCAATGATGCTTCAATCCCAGCCAGTGGTGGTAGTCGTCGAGCACCATAAAGGCTTCGTCGGAGGGGGACCCGTGGCTGCTGCATGTGGCATCGGGTGAAGAGAGAGAAATTCAAGGGGGAAGAGAGAAGAAGGAGGAGGAAAGAGAGAGAGAGGTATGTGTCCGTCAATAAATAGACTTTCACGATTGCACTTAAACCCTTATTTTAAAAAGTTTATCAAATAAGTCCCTCTAACTTACGAAATAGCCCCTGGTTTCAATATTTTCTTTCATTTAAACCTAAATTCGAATTTAAGTAATTTATTATTATTATTATTATTATTATTATTTTAATTTGAATTGTCAAAAGACCAAATTACCCTCACGAAATTTAGGGGTTTTACATTATGTATATTCTTGTATAATAAAACAGAAATAACAAAACATGAACAGGCAGCCACTTCCCTAAAGCACTTCTTCATTATCATCTAGGTACATACCATGTGATCACTTAATTGTCACGTTCAAGTAAAGAGAAAATGAATCCTGGCATAATCAAAGATAAGTAATAAAGCAAAAAGAAATAACGAAACGCTTTCCGTAATGGTCGTGCAAGAAAAGGCTTGGCTTGTAACTCTTTCAACCATCTCGAAAGAAATAAGGACGGCAATAGGGTTGGTAAAACTATTGCCACTCTACCAATAAAGTACAAGATTGGGAAAAAGAGCAATCCTGAAGTACCAATCAGTTGTAGAATAGCGTCCGTTGGCAGATGCTCGATACTCGGCTTGGATACTTTCTCGTTCAAGACCGAATCTGTTGCAAACTTGAAAGCCTTTATAGTGAAAAATGTGGATACAAAAGTAATCAACATAAGTACGATTTGGTCCACGGATGTCCCTGATCCACCTTGCACTGTGCGATGCAACCTTCGACAAATTGTAATAACAAGACACATTGTGATTGCGCTAGCTGAGCATCGAAATGCCATCGAATTACTTACAAGAAAATTTTGGAAAGAGGCTTTGCTTTTTAAATTTGCGATACCATCGTTGTTGTATCCCCCTGGGACTTGAATGGCAGCACTATAAGTGATACTTGCAATGATTGTGGCTGCCAGTAAGTTGAGATTGGTCATGCTCTCGAAGTTTCTCTCATTTTCTTTAACGGCTTCTTGCAGTACTTTTGTTGGATCATTACGGTCTACAAGCTCTTCCAGCTCATGTCCTTGAGTTGTATATGCAATGTTTCCTACTTCTGCTTCTTTCATCCGATAATCACTTTCATGGGATATTTTACGTTCTTTTCTCGAAGTATTAGTCTTAGTCATTCTTGTTTCTTTGACAACTGTTCTCTCCAAACTCAGTAAACCGCCTTCTCTTGTTAAAGGTGATATGAAGCTTAACTGCAAGTGTTTATTTTATTAGGACTCATAAGTATTTCTAAAACAGAATGGACATTAAAAAGGATACAAAAATATGTTTCAATGCATAAAGTATATAGTTCCTTCTATAATTGGAGTTCCTAAAATTAGTCAACAGTTTTCTCTTGTGTTCTAAAATAAACATGTTAATTTTTGGTCCACAAAAATATGTGTGTCCTCCCATTACCCCTTTTTTTTTTGCTATACAAAGGGATTGAACCCAAACATATATAGAAAATAGAAAATAAAAAATGAGTTGATCTACAAACAAAGTTTACAAAATTATGACTTTTGTTTTTAAAGCTTTAAAATCTACATAAATCACTCATAATAACACTAGTACTATATCTATACGTACTTAAAATTCCTAATACTCTATCAACTTGAGTATTTAGTTTTGAACATACCTTTTCAACTGGACTTAGATCCTCATAATCAGTTAATCTGGCGATGTCCAAAGCTGTCATCCATTTCTTATTGGTGACTCCTTTGTCCATTCTTTTGTCATTTGCCAATAGTTCTATACATGCAAAAAGGCCATGGATAGCAGCTAGATGCAACGATGTATTTCCTTGGTCGTCTTGCTCATTTATAAGATCACTAAATGCCTCCATCTTCAATAAAGTCTCTACCACATTTCTCCATCCATTGTCGACAGCAACATGTAGAGCCGTCTGACCGTTGTTATTCACTAATTCACAAACATCTGGACGTTCTTCGATGAGTTCTTTTACCACGCGACTTTGTCCGTTCTTTGCTGCCATATGAAGAGCAGACATACCTTCACTGTCCTTTATGTAACCAAGTAAACCATTAGTCTTCAGAAATAGTTTGACAGCATTCACATTGCCCAGGTGCGCAGCATAATGAAGAGGCATCCATCCAAAGTTATCTGCTATTTCCAATATCTCTGACCCGCATTTTTCCAATAGCTTTCGAACAATGACTGCAAAGAAAGAAGAGAATTAAATATTGTATTGTATTTTTATGTTAGTTTTATTGATGTTCAGAGTTTTTGTTTTTCTGTTCATTGACGATCTACCAAAAATTTAACGCTGTTGTATGTGCCAATATTTTGGAAAATACTTTATGTTTGGTTTTCAATCTCTCACATCACTTACCCCTTTTAAAAGTTGTATTTTTCTAAATGAACTTTTGAAAGTTATATGTAAAAACCCAAAACTTTTGTGAGGGCAAATTGGTCTTTTGACCACATTTGTTTTGAAAATAAATAATAATAAATTAAAAATTAAAATAAAATAAAATTCAAAATTGGACCTAATTGAAAAGGTTTTATGAATCCATGGGCTAAATTACAATTTTTTTAAGGACTTAAATGTAGAGATTCTTGAACTAGGGACTAATTAGCAAAGGTGGAAGTCCATTTATTAAAGGACACATGCTCCCTCATTTTTCCCCAGTTTCTTCTCTCTCCTTCCCACCTGATATCTCTCTTTGTCTCTCGCTCACTCGGCCAAAATGCCGAAAATCCGGTGTTTGCTCCGACAGCGGCCTTCCCGGTAAAATTGAGCCACGCCACCGCCCGGGTCTCCACCGCACCACCGAGACGAAGTTCCGCCGAAGATTGCAAAGCCGTCCGAGCCTCCTAATGCCGGCAAAATGGAAAAGCAACTACAGACATTTTCCAGCATTGATGCCGTTTCAGGCCACCTCAGGCCGTGAAAACCGGTCCCATTTGATTTCTCTCATCAGAACATTCACATGGTATATATATATAAACTCGAATTTGCCCGAATTCAATTTCACCATTTTTGACAATTTTGAGTTATTTTAGTTTGTGTACTGATTTTTCAATCCGACTGTTAGATCATCAAAAAAACCTCATATTTGTGATGTACTCATGAAAACATAATTTTTAAGATATATATTGACTGTGTTTGGTGACCAGCACAAAAAATGAAATCTAATAGCTCAGATTTACCTCATTTTGCATGTCGTGGGCTCAGGTTCGACCTGAGCCCAAATCAGTCAAGTTATGTGTCTAACTTGGCTAATTTAGGTACTAGGAATTCAGTGGAGATGTCCGCTTCTCTATTCGAGGCTCCTTTTCGAAAATGACATTTCAAAGCGAACGATCGAGGGTTCGAAAAGGATCCTCGACCCTCCAAATGACACCCAAACAGTACCAAACATTCTCCATAGTATTGTAATGCTTGATACTCGATTGAGGTAGGGATTCGATTACTTAATCTTTAAATTGGTTTAATTTTGATTTTCATATATTTTCAATAAATATGGAATTTTGTGAAATAATCGATTAAAATGTGATTTATATATGTTTTGACATAATTTGAAATTTAAATTACTTGGGAGACACGTCACATTGGTTAGTGTGCCAAATTATCTTGTTTTGGAATAATTTTTTGTAGGAACTGGATTTTATCAGTTTTGATAAAAACGACTGTTGTGCTATCAAAATTTAGTTTTGAGAACTGAACTTAGTTAGTTAAAAAATACTGCATGGTCTGTTTTGGCATTTTGTGGAAAATGGTACATATTCTTATTCCTATCATACATATAGTATGGCATGCATTCATTACTGCTACGCAGCCGACGGACTTACGGTACCCACTTTAGGGTGTTGGACTTACGGTACCCTATCTAGGGTGCTCGGACTACATATCTTACTTACGATTACCAAGTTAGATAACTCGGACATAGTGCACATGTGCAGTTACCTACTTAGGGTGGCTCATACTATATTACACACTTGCGGTCACCAATCTTTGGTAGCTCAGACATGTCATTGATTCTATTACTTGTATTGTGCTTGACTTGAATAAATATGTACTGATTTTGATATGACGTTTTATAATGGTTCGGAACGTTTGAACCTTTGGACAATGATTTTGTTTTGAGACTCTGTTTTATAATGAGTTGGAATGCCTTAACCTTTGGAAAATAAATTTGATTTGAAATAATATTTTGTACTAGTTTGAAAGATATAAACCTTTGGATAGTATTTTCAATTTGATTTCTGGAAACTGTTTATATTTACTGACTATGCAGGACCTTGAAAGTAAGTATTTACATTAATTAAAAACCCATAATTGAAGCTCTAATGAGTATTCACGTCTTCCTTCTATTTTCAGGTGTTGATTTATCTTTGGGGTAATTGTCATGGTGACTTGATAAGCTTGTTTGGTATATATATGCCATTTCTTACCTCTTCATTGGTTCATTCCTATTCTGTATCATTTTTTGCTTTCTATATCAAATTTATTTAGCCAATAATAGTATTTTTACTAAGTAAATGTATGAGGGTGATTTTGCTATTAAATTGAGTACTTAGAAATATAAATAATTTTATGTAAATTATTTGGACATTGGACCTAAGGTTTTAATTTGACTCATTTTACCAAAATTTATGAATTTACGAATGTTTCTAAACTAATTAATTAGAATTTCCTCTAAGCTTTAAATGAAGGATTTCCTTGAGAAATTAAAACTAATAAAAAATGTCTTGATTATGAAATTTACTTATTTTTGAGGACTAAAACCTAAAATTTTAAGTACTTGAGTTTTTAGAATTTTGGAAAGTTACAAGTTATTACTATTTTCACTTAAATTTATTAAAAGTCACGGATTTAGATTTCCGGTCGTGACAGAATTTAGTATCTGAGCTTCAGGCTTCAGATTCATCTGGGATCTTGCCTGTGGTATTTTGTTGTTTAAAAATAGTTTTGGAAATTTGGCAAATATCTCGCACATTACTTAGGAATTGGTTAAATATATTGTCTTTGTTTCGATTTATTATGAATCCTTCGTTCACCTAACTAGAGTAGAACTCTGATATCCTTGGGATTGTTATACCCTTGAAATTTTAGTTACAGAAGTGTCAAGGATGACACGAGACTAGTGAATTCTGCTCCTATCAAAATTTCTCAATTCAAATAGACATTCATTCTTGTACTCCTATTTGTCATGACTTGTATCTTGTATCTTGTAGCAATTGAGTGTCTTGTATCTTGTAGCAATTGAGTGTCTTGTATCTTGATTGACATGACTTGACATCATTTGTATTTGTGCCCTTACGATTTGAATTTTTTAGAAATTATTCGTAGGTGTCTAACTGGTTTGAGTGTTTGATGAATTGTCTTCATAATCCTTTATCATGAATTGGTTGGACTTTTTAATAAAATGACATACTAGTTTTTATTACTGGATTGATTTAATAATATGGACTTGCTTACATAAAAATTTTCCTTTTTCAGACTTACCAAATTTGATCTTCATAAGGAAACTCTTGGTTTATTTGGAAATTAATTGGATTTAATGTCATGTTGTTTGGATTTGAAACTCTTGGAGATTTGAAGTTAACAATTCAGGTTTGAATAATATGTATCATTGTATTTTATCATTGTGGCATGTTTGCTTCTTAAGAGCTAGTGGATATCTTTAAAATTTAGAACATTGATTAGGTAAAAGGAATTCAATTTTTTTTAAAGGAATGTTTGATTTTAAAATTAATGAATTAGTTAGAGATTTAGGTTTGTAAAATTGGCAGGAAAAAAATAAAAAAAAAATAAAGACCTTTTATAGCAAGTAAAATTTTCATGGCGTTAATTTTTGAAATATTCTTCTAGTTTTGAACTCAAGTATATATTCTTATTGAACATTCTCCAACTGTTACTTGGTATTTGATTTTGAAATTAAGAAATACTTCCGTAAATTGAATTATAAATTGATTTGGAATGAAACATAAAATGTTTATGGAAAACTTTTATGGAAACTTTTAGCAACATATTTGTGTTTTCAAAGAAACCCTTGGCGTGATTTAATGTGGTATACATATAAATTCTTGAAAGCTTATACGTATATTTCTAAAAGTCAAATTTATACTATCTTATTACAAGAATTTCGCTAAATAATATTGGTTATGCTAACTTTGTTTGGAACCTTGTATAAATGGAGAAATTTTATATTTATAAAAAAAAAAAAAAAAACTTAGTTTGGAGGTTTTGTGAAATCTTATCATTGTGGCTTTAAGTGCCTTGTTATTTGGATGTGTTTATTTTTCTAAACTTTTCCATTATATATGTGACTTACCATATTGAGGTTTACATGATTTTAGTGTTTATTAAATTGTTAAATCCTTATTGGTTACTAAATATTTGTTGATTGGTTAAGCCAAATTAGGTTGACTTTACCTTGTTGGTCTCAATTGGATAATTGAGCACTTATATGGTTGAGTTGATTTGATATCCTAAGTATTGGGCACTCCTTGTATGGTTGGAGACTTGGGATGATATTTTATTTTGAACTTAGAATAAAAATATTTTGATTTTGAATACCTAAGCATTGGGAAGACTTATGGGGTATATAATGGCATATGGCCTTTTTATTTGAAGTTTTATTTGAATTTTTTTTTTAAATTCATAGAGTTGTGCATATTATAAATTAGTTGGCTATTTAAAAAGCTTATTTTCTATATAAACATGCTTTACAAGATGAGTGAGGTTTAAAAAATAAATAAGTAAATAAAAAATTTATAATTGTCACACTACTATTTTCTAAAATGCTTTACAGATGCTCTCTATTGTTAAAATATCTACCAAAAACTGTTTTTCATAAAATTACTAGAGTGTGGTAACTTTAAAGTTATAAAACTCAAAGAAAACCTCACTAAAACATTACCTAAAGTTTTTCATTAACAAAGAACTATAGGAAATTATTCACATAATGTGATTTGCCTATGAAAAGAAGATATGATTTTAAATCTCTTGGAGAGACATGTTTGAGAACTTTTGAAAAGCTTTTAAATTTTAAGAAAATTTTTATTATGATTATTTACGATTTAAAAAGTAAATGACATGTCTTAAGTGCTTGATAGTTTAATTAGTAAACTGTATATCAAGTGAGAAATTTCTTCTTGTCCTACTTACTTAGCTTAGTATGTGGAATTAGTGTATTAGATACCAAATTAATTGACTAATGATGACAATATTAACTCTTGTTAATGTATTCCCTCTTGGTGTTAATGGGTGAGTACTACTTGAGGTACTTTGCTTGTATTGACTTTTGGAAATTTTTGAAGACTTTGGTTATAATCTGTTGTGGATTAGAGTCATCAATGAGTTCGTTGGTACTGAATTCAGCTTAGTGTAGTATTCCTAAATGTCCTTGATATTTGTGTTGCATGTTTTCAAAAACATTATCAAAATTGTTTTTGATTTAAAAATGAAATGGAGTTAGATAGGAGACAGGTGTCGCTGCAGAGACAACCTATTCTGTTGAAATCTTGTTTCTAGGGTATCGTAATATTGTTAACAGTTTTTTTTTGCTTATTGGGTATTGAGTCATTTCTGTATGACTTTCTCTTGTACCAAAGACTTAGAAAGTCTTTGGAAGTGATTGATAATTTAGGGTTATTGTTATAATCCTATGTTGGGCAAAAAGACCTAGAGAATCTCTAGATTTAATTATAGTATGGATTATTATAATATGATATTATCTTAGGTAAAAGACTTGGGAAGTTTTTGGACTATATTTGTTATGTGGATACTTGTATTTTATATGCTAGGACTATAGTGGTTGATCTATTATTATTCATTGTGCTATGTACTCCTTTGTTGGAGATTTCCATTCATGGTAATTCTAGTCTTATTTTTGACTAGAAATGTTTTGTGAATATGGTTGTTATTTGCTCGTTATGAGGAATGGTAAATGACTTATGTCATTGTACTCTTGTTGTTTTCTTGACTTCGATACTCGTCTATCTTGTATTGATGAGGATTCTGTTAGAGTCCTTAGACTTAGTGATTACTTAAAACCAAGTTTAGCTGTAAACAAATAAAATTGTGCCAGTGTATTATTGATCTAATATGATCTAGGGACGGTATTGTACATACCTGACATTTGATCTGCTATATTATATTGGTGCCTAATAATCATTGTTCTGATTATAGAAGTCTTGTGTTTCCAACGTCGAGTCTTGATTAACGTTACTGCTTCTGCGATTAATTACTGACTTGAGGTCATCATTTCCTATCCCTGGTTTCGAGGTCTTATACCTATTGATAAGCCTTTTGTAATTCTATGTCTTTTTATGTACATCCCTGTCACATACCTTTATGAGGAATTGGTATGTTGGCAGAGTCCTAACACCAAGTGTGAAGTGTATGTTTCACACTTCTTGATTTAACTAGTACTTGATTCACCACTTCTATATTCTATAACAGGTAGCTCACTCCCTTTTTGATTATTATCCCTTGTTATTTTACTTGTACCCCTGTAGTGACTGAATTTCGGGACGAAATTCTTTTAAGAGAGGAAGGATGTAAAATCCCAAAACTTTGGTGAGGGTAAATTGGTCTTTTGACCATATTTGTTTTTTAAAAAAATAATAAATTACAAATTAAAATAAAATAAAATTCGAAATTGGACCTAATTAAAAAGGTTTTATGAATCCATGGACTAAATTACAATTCTTTTAAGAACTTAAATGTAGAGATTCTTAAACTAGGGACTATTTAGCAAAACTGGAAGTCTATTTATTAAAGGACACGTGCTCCCTCTTTTTTCCCCAGCTTCTTCTCTGTCCTTCCTACCCGATATCTCTTTCTATCTCTTGTTCGACTGGCCAAAACACCGAAAATCTGGCGTAGCTCTGACGACGACCTTCCCGACAAAATTGAGCCACACCATCACCCCGGTCCTTATCGTGCCACTGAGACGAAGCCCTGCTGGGGATTGCAAAGCCATCCGAGCTGCCTAAGGCCGGTGAAATGGAAAAGCAGCTGCAGACATTTTCCAGCATTGATGCCGCTTCTAGCCACCTCAGGCCGTGAAACTGATCCCATTTGATTCCTCTCGTCACGATCTTTTACGTGGTATGTATATCTAAACTCAAATTTGCCTGGATTCAATTTCACTATTTTTGATAGTTTTGAATTATTTTAGTTTGTGTATTGATTTTTCAATCCGACTGTTAGATCGTCAAATAAACCTCATATTTGTGATGTACTCGTGAAAACATGAATTTTGAGATGTATTTTAACTATGTTTGATGACCAGCACAAAAAACGAAATCTAACGGCTCAGATTTACCTCATTTTACGTGCAGTGAGCCCAGATTCGACCCAACCCAAATCGGTCAAATTATGTGTCTAACTTAGCTAATTTGGGTACTAAGAATTTAGTGGAGATGTTCGTTTCTCCATTTGAGGCTCCTTTGGAAAAGAGACATTTCAAAGCGGACGATCAAGGGTTCGAAAACGACCCCTGACCCTTTGAATGACTCCCAAAGGCTCTCCATAGCACCGTAACGCTATTTGGATACTCGATTGAGGTAGGGATTCGATTACTTGATCTTTAAATTGGCTTAATTTTGATTTTCACGTATTTTCAATAAATATGGAATTTTGTGAAGTAATTGATTTAAATATGATTTATACATGTTTTGACATAATTTGATATTTAAAATACCTGGGAGACACGTCACACTGGTTGACGTGCCAAATTATCTTGTTTTGGAACTATTTTATACAAGATTTGGATTTTATTGGTGTTTGATGAAAACGGCTGTTATGCTATCAAAATTTTTATAAAATCTAATTTAAATAAGAATATAGTTTTGAGAACTAAACTTGGTTGGTTAAAAAACACTGCATGGTCAGTTTTGGCATTTTTTGGAAAATGTTATATATTCTAATTCCTGTCATACATATAGTATTACATGCATTCATCGTACCTACGTGGCCGATGGACTTACGATATCCACTTTAGGGTGCTTGGACTTACTGTACCTTATCTAGGGTGCTCAGACTATATATCATACTTACGGTTACCAACTTAGGTGACTTGGACATAGTACACATGTGCAGTTATCCACTTAGAGTGGCTCATACTACATTGCATACTTACGGTCACCAATCTTTGGTAGCTTGGACATGTTATTAATTGTATTACTTGTTATATGCTTCACTTGAATATGTATGTACTAGTTTTGATGTGACGTTTTACAATAGTTTGAAGTATTTGAACCTTTAGACAATGATTTTGTTTTGAGACTATGTTTCACAATGGGTTGGAATGTTTGAGCATTTGGAAAATGAATTTGATTTGAAATAATGTTTTACACTTGTTTGAAAGATATAAACTTTTGGACAAATATTTTTAATTAGATTTTTGGAAATTGTTTGAATATTAACTAACTATGCAGGACCTTGAAAGTAAGTATTTACATTGGTTAAAAACCCATAATTGAATCTCTATTGAGCATTCATATGCTCACCTCCTACTTCTTCCCACTTTCAGGTGTTAATTTATCTTTGGAGTATTTATCATAGTGACTTGACAAGCTTGTTTGGCATATGTTTATAATTTCTTACCTCTTCATTAGTTGGTTTCTATTCTGTATCATTTTTTGCTTTCCATGTCAAATTTATTTAGCCAATAGTAGTGTTTTTACTAAACGGATGTATGAGGATGATTTTGTTATTAAATTGAATACTTAAAAATACAAATAATTTTATATAAATTATTTGGATATTGGACCTAAGGTTTTAATTTGACTCATTTTACCAAAATTTATGAATTTATAAATATTTTTAAACTAATTAATTAGAATTTCCTCTAAACTTTAAATGATGGATTTTCTTGAGAAATTAAAACTAATGAAAAATTTCTTGATTATAAATTTGCTTATTTTGTGGACTAAAACCTAAAATTTTATGTACTTGATTTTTTGGAATATAGAAAATCACGGTTTATTATTATTTTTACTTAAATTTACTAAAAGTCACGACCTTGGATTTCTAGTCGTGACATTATATTTTTCTAAATTAATAAAGGATAATAATTTCCTCGAAATTAAGCAGATTGATAAGGATTAATCTATTTTTAATAGAGAATATTATTGCTTTTTTAGTTACTAAAATTGGTAAAAAAAATTCTAATCTCAAAGTATTATTTTGCAACATCCAAACTTCAATATTTAACTTGTAGAATCAGGATATTTTTTTTGTAGTTCACCCTAGAATTAAATAATAGAACTAATTCAATATTTCAATGGCATTTTAATCGAACCACATACAATCAAATGAAGCCAGTACAGACGATGAACTTACAATTTTTATTACGAATGATCGCCGCATGCATAACGGTCATGCCATTTCTTCCCGAGAACGAACAAACTGGAAAAGTCTTTTCCAGAATGAAGAGAGCGATTTCGCTAAACTTTCTATCAAGGGCAAGGAAGAGAGGAGACTCACCAGCACTATTTGTAAGAGAAGCCAGAACTGAGTCTTTCTCGATTAGGAACCTCACAATGTCGATGTGACCATTCTTAACTGCTTCATGTAGCGCTGTGTTTTTCTCCACATTCGCCTTCCGTACAGGATTGATGCCTTCTTCGAGTGAGTTCGTTTCTGCATAATTGACAAGAAGCGTGACCAATTCCAAGTGCCCTAACCTTGCAGCAATATGCAGCGGTGTGTCGCCTTTCGCGTAATTGGTTTGGTAAGCAAGTGAAGGATGAGTGCTTAGGATTTCCTCCGCAGCCTGCTTGTTTCCGGATTTGGCCACAACATGAAGAATGGTGTTTCCTTTGCCACATGTTACCTGAGCAGCACCTTTTGAATCCAAATCTGGGAAATATTTCTTCCCAGAATTTTCAATTGTAGGACTTTTAGTTGCAGCCTTGTAAATTTTGGGATCCATTGTATATTACTTCTGATTATATGCTGACCTATATATACAGTAATTAATGTCCCCCTATTCAAGAGAATTAGAAGGGAAAATATAAAAAAAAAATGATAGCTGCATGATTAAATTATTAGTGAATATGACAGCCAGCCTGTTTCCTTGAAATATTGTACGGTTGACTCTCTTTTCATTTAAATTATGTCCCAAATTAAACCGTTTGACTCCCAAATTCGTATATTAACGCGGTTACACGATTTCCATGGAATTTCGCATATATATCCGCGTATATGGACGAACTTTGAATTCTTGTCTATCATAGACTAATAGGATTCCTTAATGTATTTTTAATTTCAAAAATAATTTCCATAGAAACGAAAAGAAAAAGAAAAAATGTTAAAAAATAGTGCCCCTTTCTCAAATGCTAAATAATCAAATGTATGTATATATATATAGGAAGAGACTCAATTAGAGATTTTGGAAAATCACTAGTGAAACATATAAATAAAAACATTACTAGTAGGTATTTGTTTCCCACTCTTAATTGTTTGTTTTTTTTTTTTTTTTGCAAGGAATTATCATTCTCTTTTTTAACAAAGAAAAATTAACATTTTTTGGGGGCTAATGGATCTCTTAACTTTTTTGCAAGGTTTTTCTACAACTAATGTCATTCAATTAATAGATGACAATAAAGCATCAAGGTCCTCTTCCAATTGGTGTCTAACCTGTAAAAATAAGCCATATCAATTTACCATTCTTAATTTCTTAATAATGAGCTTATTTGGTAACACTTATTTAAACAATTTATTATTTTTTTAATCATTAAAAAAAAGAAATACTTTTTAAAAGTACTTTAGGTAAAACTACTATTGTTTTTTGTTTTTTAAATTTGAAAACAAAATTTTTAAAATTTTTAAAACAAAAATTTCATACTTTCAAAAAACTTTTAAACAATTTTTCAGAATAGCTAGTATCAAAATTCAAACATGCATAGACTCACATCATCATTTCTCTTAACACTTTCTCTTTCATTACTATATCTATTTTCACTATCTTTCTACGCTCCTGTAAAAGTGGTATTGTTCTAAATATTCTAAAAGTGGTATTTTTCAAATAAAATCTTAAAAGTACTATTTTTCAAAATAAAATTAAAAAAGTGGTAATTTTTTTTTTCAGAAACTTCCGAATTTATTTAGAAAAATATCATTTTTAGAATTTTTATTTTGAAAAATACCAATTTTAAATTTATTTAGATAAATACTACTTTTTATCTCTCCTCATTCTCTCTTCCTTTTTTCCCTTATTGCTCTCCCTTTTGATTTTTAGTTTTAAAAGTAAAAAGCATTAATTACCAAATATATTTTTAATTTTTATTTAAGAAAAAAGCGAAAACATTAGTTACTAAACACATTTTTGTTTCCATAAGTCAAAAATAAAAATAATAAAAAGCTTGCTTTTCTATTTAGAAAAAAAAAAAAAACAGAAACGTTATCAAACGACACCTATATATAACGAATTTATGGGAATTAACGTCCGTTTCTTCGTTCTATTCTCTTGAATACATTATACCAACAAGCGTTCACCATTGTCACGACCCGAATCTCGGGCCAGTAGCAGAAAAGAAATTTCACAAATAGAAATTTAATAGTTATTTTAGAAAAATTTATAAAAATAGTTTTAAAAGTAAAATTCTCACAGTTTTGCAATCATCGTTAGACGTAGATTGATAATAAAATTTATAAACAAAACCAAGCATCATGAATTACAATCTGATCTTATTGAATGAAAAGTGTACAATATATAGGCCAAGGGCCACGAAAATTTCAGTCCCAAAATCCCCAAAAAACACCTAAAGGTAACTTACCTAAACCAGAAAAGGAAAGTAGGATAATAACTCTAATAGCTAAGCCAAATTCGGCTCTAATTAAAAGGAAGTCAATCTGATTTTAATCCCTTAATTTTCAGCCTATTACACGCTAATAAAGAAAAGGAAACAAATAAATAAATCGTTTTGGGAAACTACCAATTTGCACCTACATAACCAAAAAAGGAAAGTAAGCTATGACTTGGCATTCAAGTCTTTACAAATCAGATTTCTCTTTCATATGTGCCTATATACTATCTTGAACTTGAATCAAGCTTGTCATGGGATTAGAAATTCGTTCATCTCCATCAATGGGCCTCCACATGCATGCCTAAGCCCAAATCCTTTGAATTAGCCCACTTAAAGCACTTTGGAATTTCTTTGCACGTGCTCTTGTAACTGGACCAATGGGAACTTGGATGGGATCCGCATTCTATACTCTTGTGCTTGCCATGTCCTCATCATCGGAGGCATCTTACTAGTCTGTGTTAATATGCCAAAGTGTTAATGAGACAATAATGTAATTTTTTTTTTATGCGAAAACTAATTATAATCTAATCTAACGGTGTCACATCCTAGGTAGATAAACATCTGCTTTGATACCAAACTTTTCTGTCATGACTTGAACCCCGAGCTAGTGGCAGAAAGAGAATTTCATAAATAGAAATTCAATAGTTATTTTAGAAAAATTTATAAAAATAGTTTTAAAAGTAAAATTCCCACAGTTTTGCGAGCATCGTTAGACGTAGATTGATAATAAAATTTATAAAATAAAACCAAGCATCATCATCACTATTCTCATAATATAGTATAATAGTTATACAGACCGAATCCGTGATACGGGCCCTTAAGTACTATTGCAAGCCAAGATAAATCAACAAAGTTATTTTACATAATTATCAATTATTCAAATGGTAACAAGCTCCTCACTATTCTGCTTCTGAATTCCCAAGGTCATACTAAACACTACCTAAGAGGGGAAAAATAAGGGGGTGAGCATTTACATGCTCAGTAAGAATTCAATTATCTTTTTGAATGGATACAATTTCTCAAACCTGCATGGTTAGTACCTATCAAATCTATTTATAAACCAAGTTTATAAAATAGTTGAAATACAGAATAATCACATTTTCAAAACCAAAACTAAATCCATATAATTGTACATATCATAAATCAACTAAGTATAAAAGTAAGCTCTCATCCTCCCATCACGACCCTATAATACCTTTGTAGCAGAGGTACCCAACATCCTGACACTACCCAAAGGCGTATCAGCAAAAACCTGTGCAAAGGCCTAGGTCTCTCACCTAGTACTGCAGCAACTCACCAGTGATCTAAACTACCGTGATGCAATCATGGAACTCAAGTGCGTGATCCTGTGGTATGTACAATATGTAACAGTTCACAACAACAAATACATCCAAGAATAAAGCAAATCACGCCCTAAAATCCCATTTTATATTATTCTAGGATTTCCTGTAACATGGGCAGCAAACCACTATTTTTCTCTATAATCACAATTTAAAAATATGGATAAAAATATAGACATTCCAATCCCAGTATAATCCAACATATTTCAATAATTTATTAAACTATTATAAAATTCACAATTTTTCTTAAATCAGTCATAGTGCAAATTTAAATCAAAATAGATATAAAACTAGGTAATTGAACCTCTACCTCGAGATAATAGTTATAGCAAGCTAACGATACTTGAAAAATCTCCCGTTGGTCATTTTGCATGAAACAAGCATATCGGATGTTATAACAAGTATCAGTCTCATCATTCAAAGGTATCAGTGAAAGGGTAATTTCTTGATTATATATATAATCTTTAATTACATGTTAATTTGTACATGTTGGATAGTCATAGATTTCGAAAGAAATCAAGAAACCTAATATCATATATATACATAATGCTATGGAAATAATAAAATTGTGTCCGTAAAATAAGAAAGAAAATGATCTAACCTCTTGAAAACCGACATCAACGCAGATGGAAAAATGATACAAGTTATCCCACGCTAAAGTCTTCTGGACTATAACCCGTTTTCTATACAGTATTTAGTATGTGGATACCTAGTACGCTGTAAGAGAAATTCATTAGAACTTGAAAATAAGAAATTAAAAACTAAAAGACTAACAAGAAGAATTTCTTGTAACTTAACTTTTAAATCAGCTGCATATTTTTTGATTTTATGTAGAGAATAATGATCTCTCAAAACTCTCAAGAAAATTATACGCTCTTATTTTTTCTTGAAAAGTTAGTTTCTTCTGAATGCTTATAAGTTCAACTCCCTAGGTGAGTGAGTTAAGCCCCACTTTTTAAAAAAATAAAAATAAAGAAAATAAATAAAAAATAAATAAATAAAAAGTGGAAGGGAGAAGAATGGTACAATATACAGAGGATAAATTTAGTGTAAGATAGTTGTTAGCAAGAATGATTAATTTTAGAAACCAAAAGATTAGACTGTATGGATTTCAAATCATCAGTTTGAACAATTTTAAATCACTCCATAGTTGGATGGGTCCTTTCTTTTGATTTACACCAATAACACAACAAAAGAAGAGTCGTCTTCTTAGTCTTCACTATATTTTTGTACTTTTTTTTTTTTTTTTTTGGGACCAAACATAGCCTGAACGACCTATAAATATTTGAAACAGGTCCCGATGTTTGTGACCAAAGTCTCCATGTTCATAAGCAGTTACGTGATTGCATTCGTATTGTTGTGGAAATTGGCTATAGTGGCACTCCCCTTAGCAATGCTGGTAATAGTTCCTAGTTGGTTGTGTGGAAGATCTTTAATGGGCTTATCAAGGAAGATTAGAAGCGAATACAATAGAGCAGGTACAATTGCAGAGCAAGCAATATCCTCAATTAGAATAGTTTATGCCTTCGTTGGAGAGAAAACGACAGTAGCAGAATATTCTAAAGCACTAAATGTGTCCGCAAAGTTGGGGTTAAGACAAGGTTTGGTTAAAGGCTTGGCCATTGGAAGCAATGGCATTGTATTTGCTATTTGGGCTTTCCTGTCTTACTGCAGTATTAAATTGGTCATGTATGATGGCGTCCGAGGAGGGACTGTATATGCTATAGGCTCTTCTATAATCTTTGGTTGCCGGTAAGTAATTTTAATTTCCATTTCTGAGTCTTATTTTATAAAATTCTTGACATCTTCATTTTATTTTATTTTTTCGAGATTTATATAACGTAAATAGCATGTCCCCTTAACGATCAAGAAAAGAAATGAAGAAAGAAATGCATAAGTTGTGATTTTCAAACTTCTTCATTAAAAGATTAATGATGCTAGAAATTCCAATTATTAATACACCACATTTTTAGTAGCAATGTACACTTATCACTTTTCAGTTGATATATTGAGACTTACCACACTTTAACGGCATGGGATAAGAGTTAGCATTATTAAAAAAAAAAAAAACGTTAATTTATCATGACCATTCAATACACAGTTAGATTTATAAAAGAAATTTAGACGCATGGAGCTATATGTATACGTTGTTAGATTTTTTTATATATGACCTATGTAATTTTAATAAATTAATATTGTATTTATCAATATTAATTAAATAGTTTAATAATATTAAGTGTATTTAAATTTCTATTGGTCAATGAAGAGTTGTAACTCTTCAAAATAATGTAACTCTTCATGAACAGTTATATCTGATGGAAAAGAGTTGTAACTCTTTTCAAAACAATGTAACTATTCATGAACAGACATATCTGATGGAAAATATATCCTAAAGTATTTAAATGAAATCTGATCCTCTCTCCAACCATTATCTGAATTATAAGTATTCCATCACTAAACGTATTATTATTAAGTATAAAGGGTTAAAAGAGAGAAACTCAGAATTCTGCATCAAAATTGTTTGGCAGTTTAAAATTTAATTACAATGGATCCAGGTATGTCTATTACCTATGTTCTAATTGTGAAAATCATGAGTTCTAAGATCATTTAGAATTATTGATTATATGCATAATAAGATTTTGCATAATTAAGAAAAACTTACACGTGGTATCAGAACAAGGTTTAAGAACTTATGATTTTCCATTACAATAAAATTTTCTAGTTATATTTCTTCATTTAAGTTTTCTGGATATGTATATATATATATGTTGAATTCTTCATAACCATATATATATATATATGTGTGTGTGTGTGTTTATTGTTATAGAATTAAGAGTTATAAATTATATTTAGCACAATAGATTCATAAAAGTATATTATCTCCCATTATGTTGATAACTCTTGTTTTTTTTTTTTTTAAATCTGATCATTTTAATGGCATTTATATTGATGCAGTATAATTTTATTTATTTATTTATTTATTTTTGAGTAAATTTACTTAAAGATTATGTATGTGTATTATCAATAAGTGGGTTTGAATAAAGAATTATTATTTACTATTTTGGTAATGATTGAATAGATCAAACCTAGTAGGATAAATACACATGACTTGCAAAAGATTATTTATTTAATTTATTTATTACATCATAACTATTTCCGCAATTATTGTTATTATTATATATGGATTTATGTAAAATTTTCCATATTCTTTATGATGTGATAATTATATTAGTAAATTATTATTGGTATGACTGCTAAAATTATTAATTATGAATTCCATACCATGTTTGTTTGTCAGTCACCAAAGTGGCCAAACTATAATGTTACATGGTTAAAAAGAATTGAATAATTTTTCAACACTCATTTGTAGATGCTTATCAATGATCGTCTAATTTTAGATATAATGTCATTGAGTGAGTTGTTGAAATTTATTATTTATAAGATATTTCAGGATCACCCAAAGATAGATCATTTATTCTTATAAGTAATAAATATAATGTGATAATTACTATACCTTATTAGATATATTTTGTATATCCAAAGATAGCAAATATATTTAATTAGGATATATAATTATCAAATAAGTGATTTTATTATTAGCGTCATTTTAGTTATTCATGGTATATTATAGTATTTCCCAAAGGAGAGCTTTAATATACAACTGATTATTTTATTTGTTTGAATATGTTTTATGTTTCATATATCAAAGTATTGATGTTAGAAATTTTTTTTTATCATATTTGTAGTATCTGTTCCTGTTTCACTGCACTCGCATGCTTCATCTGTTCCTTTGTTTAATGGGTTGAATTTCTCTGATTGGTGTGAACAAGTCCAATTTCACTTAGGTGTTTTGGATCTTGACTTAGCACTTCAAATTGAGAAACCTGCTGCTATTACAACTACAAGCAGTGATGAGGGAAAGACTATCCATAAAACTTTGGGAAAGATAAAACAGATTAAGCTTAATGTTTATGCGAATGACAGTAGCAAACAATATTAAGTCTACTCTTCCAAAAAACTGATAGTGCTAAGGAATTTATGAAATTTGTGGAAGAGAGATCCCAAACTGCTGATAAGTCACTTGCTGGGACATTAATGGGTAACTTAACTACCATGAAATATGATAGTTCTCGTACCACGCATGAACATGTCCTGGAAATGACAAACATTGCAGCAAAGCCAAAGAATTTAGGAATGAATGTGGATGAGTACATTTTAGTACAGTTCATATTGAATTCCTTGCCTCCTGAGCAATATAGGCCTTTTCAAATGAACTATAACACTATTAAAGATAAGTGGAATGTTAATGAATTGGCCAATATGCTTGTACAAGAAGAGACAAAGCTAAAGAATCAAAGGACTCATTCCATTAATCTTACTACTCTTCAAGAAGCTGAAAAGAAATCTAAATGGAAGTCTAGAAAAGGCATGAAACAAGGCTTACAAAAGCCGAATGAATTTTCTAAGACTTCTCAAATCCACAAGAAGGAACGCAAGAATGATAAGTGTCATTTCTGCAAGAAAGTTGGACATTATCAGAATAATTGTCTAAAACGTAAGGCTTGGTTTGAAAAGAAAGGTAAACCTTATACTTTTGTATGTTTCGAATCAAACTTAACTGAAGTTCCTTATAATACTTGGTGGATTGATTCTGGCTCAACTATTCATGTTTCCATTACGATGCTGGGATTCCTTTCGATCCAAACCATAAAGCCAAATGAACACTTTGTTTTCATAGGGAATCGAAACAAAGCTCAAGTTGAAGGCATTGGGACTTATCGTCTCATTTTAGATACTGAGTGTTATTTAGATTTATTTTAAACCCTTTATATACCTATATTTTCCCACAATTTATTTTCTTTACCTAAGTTAGATACAGCGGGATTTTCTTTTAAATTTGGTTGTGAATTTTTTAGTTTATATAAGAATAAAACCTTACTGGCTTTGGAATCTTGTGTGATGGTCTATATAAGTTTAAACTTGATAATCTTTTTGCTGAGACCTTGTTAACTTTGCATCATAATATTGGAACTAAACAGAGTTTAGTTGATAAACATTCTGCTTACTTGTGGCATAAATATTTGGGTCATATATCCAAAGAAAGAATAGCAAGATTAGTAAAGAATGGAATCCTAACAAATTTGGATTTTACTAATCTTGGTGTGTGTATTGATTGTATAAAAGGAAAACAAACCAAACACACAAAGAAAGGAGCCACAAGAAGTACATAGCTTCTTGAAAATTATACACACTAATATATATGGACCTTTTGATGTTCCGTCTTTTGGTGGAAAAAAGTATTTTATCACTTTTATTGATGATTTTTCAAGTTATGGTTATATTTATCTATTGCATGAAAAATCTCAAGCAGTGGATACCCTTGAGATGTACATTAAAGAAGTTGAGAGACAATTAGATAAAAAGGTGAAAATCGTAAGATAAGATACAGGTGGTGAATATTATAGAAAGTATAATGAATCGGGACAATATCCAGGTCCATTTAATAAATTTCTTGAAAAGCATGGCATATATGCTCAATACACTATACCAGGAAAGCCAGAACAAAATGGTGTAGCAGAAAGGCGTAATCGTACATTGATGGATATGATTAGAGGTATGCTTAGTTATTCTTTTTTTACCCTTATCATTATGGATGCATGTTTTAAAAACTGCCATATATATATTAAATAGGGTTCCTAGTAAGACAGTTCCAAAGACTCCTTTTGAACTGTGGACAGAAAAGAGACCCAGTTTAAGGCACTTACATGTTTGGGGTTGTCCGGCGGAAGTTAGACTTTATAATCCACATGAAAAGAAATTAGATTTCAGAACAACTAGTAGATTTTTCATTGGTTATCCTGAAAAATCCAAAGGGTATAGATTTTATTGTCCTAATCATAGTTCAAAAATTGTAGAAACTGGAAATACAAGGTTCATTGAAAATAGTGAAATCAGTGATAGTGGAGAACCACGCAATGTGGTTATTCAAGAAATTAGGGTGTAAGTTCCTATACCTTTGACTTCTAAAATTATTGTTACTACTATTGTCGAACAATTTGACAATATTCAAGAACAACAAATCAATATAGAAACTCCCTTTAATGAAACTATCACCAATGAACTTGTAGTATATGAGTCACAAGGAATAACATTAAGAAAATCTCAACGAAATAGAAGGTCTGCTATTCCTAATGACTATATAGTTTATCTTCAAGAGTCAGAAATTGACTTAGGGATTGACAATGATCCAGTTTCGTTTTCACAAGCCGTAGAAAGTATTGATTCTAGTAAGTGAATTGATGCTATGAAAGATGAGATAAAATCTATGGATTAAAATCAAGTTTGGGATCTCGTTGAATTGCCTGAAAGGTTGTAAGAAAGTCGGGTGTAAATGGGTCTTTGAGACTAAACGCGACTCTAATGGCAACATTGAACGATATAAAGCCAGACTAGTAGCCAAAGGTTTTACTCAGAAGGAAGGCATTGACTACAGGGAGACATTTTCACCTATCTCTAAGAAAGATTCTTTTAGAATCATCATGGCATTAGTAGCTCATTTTGATTTAGAGTTACATTAAATGGATGTGAAAACTGCCTTTCTTAATGGAAATTTAGAAGAGGAAGTTTATATGGATCAACCCAAAGGATTTTCATCTGAAGGAAAGAAACACATGGCGTGTAAACTTAAGAAATCAATATATGGACTTAAACAAGCTTCCCGACAATGGTATCTTAAATTTAATAATACCATAACATCTTTTGAATTTAAAGAAAACACTGTTGATCGGTGTATATATCTAAAGATCAGTAGGAGCAAGTTTATATTTTTGATTCTGTATATTGATGATATACTGCTTGCTGCTAATGATCTTGATTTATTACATCAAACCAAGAATTTTCTCTCAAAAAACTTCAAAATGAAAGATATGGGTGAGGCATCTTATGTGATAGGAATTGAAATATTCCGTGATAGAACACAAGGATTGTTAGGATTGTCTCAGAAAGCATATATAAATAAAGTTTTAGAGAGATTTAAGATGGAAAAATATTCAGCAGGAATAGTTCCAATTCAGAAGGGAGATAAATTTAGTCTCATGCAATGTCCAGAGAATGAATTGGAACGTAGACAAATAGAAAATATTCCTTATGCATCTATTGTTGGGAGCTTAATATATGCATAAACTTGTACCAGGCCAGACATCAGTTTTGCTGTCGGAATGCTGGGCAGGTATCAAAGTAATCTAGGAATGGATCATTGGAAAGCTGCCAAGAAGGTGCTAAAGTATTTGCAAGGAACAAAAGACTATATGCTCACCTATAGACGATCTGAAAGTGATCTAGAGGTGATTGGGTATATAGATTCAGACTTTGCTGGATGTCTTGATAGCAGAAAGTCCACTTTTGGCTACTTATTTCTTCTAGCTGGAGGAGCAGTCTCATGGAAAAGTGGAAAACAGTCTATCATTGCTACATCTACGATGGAAGCTGAGTTTGTGGCATGTTTTGAAGCCACAGTTCATGGATTATGGTTGCGGAACTTTATTTCAGGACTTGGGGTTGTCGATAGTATTGCCAAGCTGCTGAAAATTTATTGTGATAATGCCGTAACAGTCTTCTTCTCAAAAAAACGACAAGTATTCTAAAGGTGCTAAACACATGAAATTAAAATACTTTGCCGTTAAAGAAGAAGTTCAGAAACAAAGAGTGTCAATTAAGCATTTAAGCACAAACCTAATGATTGTAAATCCATTAACTAAAAGGCTAACGCCAAAGATATTTAGTGAACACATTGAAAGAATGGGTCTAGGACGTAATAATTGATATATTAGTATTATGATTATTTATTTGACACTCTGAGCTCATTTATGCGTTTCTAATATTTCCTGTTTTCTTATTTTGTATACATAATTGTTTAGATTAATAATAACAGGAATAGTCTTTAATAGACATTAGTGATTGGACCATTACTGATATTCTCACTAATAGGTCATATTGGATTAAAAGCTAATGTTGTGGTATATGGAAGGGATTATGTTGAAAATGTGATATATGACCACCATGACTCACTTTAGTTTTTGACTCAACTATGATATATGTTATTGACCAACTAATAAGAAATTTAAATTTATGATACGCGTATTATGTTTATTTATTAAACTATAAAGGAAATATGTCACATAGGCCAAGTGGGAGAACGTTAGATTTATTTATATATGACCTATGTGATCTTAATAAATTAATATTGTATTTATCAATATTAATTAAATAGTTTAATAATATTAAGTGTATTTAAATTTCTATTGGTCAATGAAGAGTTGTAACTCTTCAAAATAATGTAACTCTTCATGAACAGTTATATCTGATGGAAAAGAGTTGTAACTCTTTTCAAAACAATGTAACTATTCATGAACAGACATATCTGATGGAAAATATATCCTAAAGTATTTAAATGGAATCTGGTCCTCTCTCCAACCATTATCAGAATTATACGTATTCCATCACTAAACGTATTATTATTAAGTATAAAGAGTTAAGGGAGAGAAACTCAGAATTCTGCATCAAAATTATTTGACAGTTTAAAATTTAATTACAATGGATCCAGGTATGTCTATTACCTATGTTCTAATTGTGAAAATCATGAGTTCTAAGATCATTTGGAATTATTGCTATATGCATAATAGGATTTTGCATAATTAAGAAAAACTTACATACGTATCAATATATTTTCCATTCGCTCTTTCTTTTAAAGGCTTAATGTTTTAATTTATTTTCACTTTTTTTTAATATGACAATGATATAAACTAAATCATAAATTAACAGGTAGAAGATTTGTTATTTTTCATTTTAGAGAAACAATAAATATTTAACGGATACTAATTTGACATTCTTGGATTACAGAGCATTAGGAGATAGCTTGAACAACATAAAGGACATAGCTGATGCATATGCTGCTAGCAATCGTATAACGAAAATGATAAAACGAATTCCAACAATTGATTCAGAGAAAATGGATGGCATAATTTTTGAACCTGTTTCTAGTGCAATCGAATTTAAGCTAGTGAATTTTTCATATCCCTCGAGGCCTGATAGTGTTGTCCTCAATAATTTTAGCCTAACCATCCCAGCAGGAAAGACAATAGCCTTAGTAGAGCTAGTGGCTCAGGAAAATCGACAATTCTGTCATTACTACAGAGGTTCTATGATCCACTTGAGGGAGAAATTCTACTAGATGGTGTCGGAAGCATGGTTGGCGGTAGTGCCGGATGAATCCTCAAACCTACCACTGGTATAGGAATCGCCTTGGTGCCTCATGTCCGCCCTACAAGAACAACCACCACAGATTCCACCACTCAAAAGCACTCACTGGAATTCTTTTGGTAGAGAGAGAGAGAAGAGAGCGTATTATTTCTGTACTATACTCAGGCCTGTCAATTAATGAATTAAATAGAGAGCGTACGTATCTTTTCTATTCAAATAAAGATATTCCCATATCCCTAAAGAATAGGAAAAATATCCCTAATTAATAGAGACCTATCAGATATTCCACTCAAATATCTTATCTGATACGTAATCTATTCCAATTGGGCTATGCACCAACTATGGGCGCCCAATAGGAATTTTGGACCAAAAGTCCAACATTCTCCCACTCGCACATAGTGTGCATGATATCTCCCATCATCGTCCTACCAATAATTCCATTCATACTTGGCTAATGAGCAGTGCGGCCGTCGAGCCACCTGCAAAAGAAAGTTCGAGAGTACTATACCAAATCTTATGAGGACCAGCATAGAACATCCTTAAATGTCTCGTTATGCCCCAGACTTATTCAGCCACATCGGATCTAGCACCTCCAATCCCTCATATCTATATTTGGGAGCTATGCAAAGACCCCTCTCGTTCTTATGTTCACAATTATACTACTATACCCAGTAGCGATATAATTTATCGACAGCGAACATAAAACTTGGATGTATTAATAAATAATATTCCTTTCGTCCTCGAATCAATTAGCTTTGGTCTAATTGCTTTCCCAACAATGTCCCTTTAGGTCGAATCAATCATGACCATAGGAGACATGTCAAAGTAGCATACATCAAACCTCCACTTCATAAAACAGTCAAAAGTCACATAGGGCACAATAAAGTATGAGATCAAGTATAATGATCTATAAGGACTCACACAGTGAAAAAGCAGGGATCTATTCTTTCACTTCCTTATTTTGGTCGCTTAAGCACACTTGGTATGAAACACATGCTATGATGGGATACTCCTTTAAAAGGAGTGTATGCCTCCTTCCTAAAATACCGTACAGATCTTAGTCCAGTCACCTTCAAGCGCCTTACTCGAATTCTCTATATGCTCGCTTAATTCTAGCGCCATATTGAGTTTCGCATCTGGCTATCTAACGGATCATATATGGATAGTGGGAACATCAGTTTATCATTAGTCGATCTTCTGAGATCTCATCTTGGCTCTTTCCAAGGCGACACTTAATTCACAATCTTTGCGCTATAAGCGAAGTGTCTCATCTTTGCTCGC
>JXTC01000013.1:553175-571482 GCA_002914845.1 Trema orientale | reverse complement strand
GCCGGAGGTGGTGCGTGTTCCACACGCGCCACCATACGTGGACCCTACCGAAATAAATCGGCCGTCATCGTGTTCTTCAAATCGTTCTCGTCACGATAACATGCCCCGTTACTTCCAACTCCGCCGTTACGGTGGCGAGTGAGACACATTCTCTTCCCGAGAGAGTAATTCAAAATCAGGTTGCTAAATTAGGAAAAAATATTTACAGATATGACACAAAATTCAAAAAATCATATCTCCGCAAATAAAATTCCAAAAAATACATATTATATATGGTTGGAATGATAATTTCACTTAGATTCTGGAAAAATTAAAATCAGATCCAGTCAGGCAACCATGCGATCGGAAAACACAGTCAAACTTTCGGGTAAAACAAATTTGACTCAAAAAATTTCTCAAACCATACATCAAATGATATCCAGATTTTTATGGTAGAACATATACATAATAATCTACCACATATTAAAAAATCACGACCAAATAATGTCCAGAACTATATAAACCAAAAAACATGGCATATCATGGTGTTTTCAATTTAAGAGTTCATGTACCTCCCTCCTTAGCCTTTTTCCAACAGAAAACAGAGCCCACCAACAGTCGTTCTGATACCAATGTCGGAAGCGTGGTTGGCGGTGGTGCCGGATGAATCCTCAAACCTACCGCCGGTATAGGAATCGCCTTGGTGCCTCACGTCCGCCGTAGAAAGACTCCTTATTTAATCGCTCACGGTTAGTGGCGTTATAAGAACAACCACCACAGATTCCACCACTCAAGAGCACTCACTGAAATTCTTTTGGTAGAGAGAGAGAGAAGAGAACGTATTGTTTCTGTACTGTACTCAGGCCTGTCAATTAATGAATTAAATAGAGAGCGTACGTATCTTTTTTATTCAAATAAAGATATTCTCATATCCCTAAAGAGTAGGAAAAATATTCCGAATTAATAGAGGCCTATAAGATATTCCACTCAAATATCTTATCTGATACGTAATCTACTCCAATTGGGCTATGCACCAACTATGGGCGCCCAATAGGAATTTTGGGCCAAAAGTCCAACAGATGGGATTTCCATTGATAAATTGCAACTTAAGTGGCTAAGGTCACAAATGGCTTTGGTGAGCCAAGAGCCTTCACTCTCCTCAACCACCGTCAAAGAAAACATCCTTTTTGGAAAGGATGATGCTACAATGGAAGATATTTTAGAAGCTTCTAAAGCTTCTGATGCTCATACTTTTATCTCTCAATTACCTCATAGTTATGACACCAAGGTCAGTATTTTTTGTTTACTAATTGTCCATGAACATTTGAAATCAATATCAACTAAATCCAGTTTTGTAATTCAACTAAATTTATTTTTAATTCTATTAGATATGTAACATTTTTTTTTAAATAATGTTATGATTTAAAGGTTGGTGAAAAAGGCCTTCANNCTCGAGCAATTATTAGAAAACCTCAAATCCTCCTCCTGGATGAGGCGACTAGTGCTTTGGATAGTGACTCAGAACGAATCATTCAAAAAGCTGTTGAAAATGTGGCAATTGGCAGAACCACTATAATTGTTGCCCATAGATTATCAACAATAAAAAATGCTGATGTGATTGTGGTGGTGGAAAATGGCCAAGTGAAGGAAATCGGCTTGCACGACGAGTTAATACAACAAGAAAACGGCCTATACAAATCACTCGTTCATCTCCAAAGAATAGACAAAACCAAAAATGGAGAAGAATTTGATTATTCTCCATATTCTAGTACTTCACCAAACAATGACTTCAATAATTTTGGAGTTAGGAAATTAGCTCCACCCAACTTCGATAAAACTAGCAAAATTTCCCTAACTGGAATCACTGATAATTTAGAAGATTCTAGAATTCTCACCCCGTCATTTTGGAGGTTGTTAGGTTTGAATAAGCCAGAATGGAAGCAAGCAAGCCTAGGCTGTTTAAGTGCAATTCTTTTTGGTGCCATACAACCTTTGTATGCAGCCATCATGGGAACCACAATATCAATGTATTTTTTGACCGATCATGATGAGATTAAGGATAGGATAAAGAAATTTGCTTTGTGTTTTCTTGGGCTATCATTATTCTCAATATTGATTAGCATAAGCCAACATTATAATTTTGCCTATGTGGGGGAGAATTTGACAAAGCGAATTAGGGAGAGGATGCTTTCAAAGATACTCACTTTTGAAATTGGTTGGTTTGATAGAGATAACAATTCTAGCAGTGCAATTTGCTCTAGACTCACTAAAGATGCCAATGTGGTATGTATTCAAATACTTTTCTTTTTCTTCTTCTGTCAATCTTGATTTTACAAATAATAAAGAAAAATGCTAATTAAATATAATTATGGTTTGCAGGTGAAATCCTTAATGAGTGATAGAATTTCACTTCTTGTACAAGCTATCTCAGCTGTAACAATAGCGTGGATAATGGGCTTGATCATTGCATGGAGACTTGCCATCGTACTTATAATCGTCCAACCCCTTATTATCATGTGCTTTTACACTAGGCGTGTCATGCTCAAAAGCATGTCCAGAAAGGCCAGAAAAGAGCAAGATGATAGCACTAAACTTGCCTATGAAGCAGTGTCAAACCTTAGAACTATTACAGCATTCTCTTCCCAAGACCGAATACTAAAATAGCTCGAAAAGGCTCAAGAAGGGCCACAGACAGAGAGTATTCGTCAATCATGGCTTGCTGGTATTGCTCTTGGTTTTTCCTCATGCATAAAGAATAGTAATTGGAGCCTTAATTGTTGGTACGGTGGAAAGCTTGTCTCCCAAGGATACATTAGCCCAAGACAAGTATTTCAAACCATTATTATCTTAATGAGCACAAGTCGTGTCATTGCAGATACCGGAAGTATGACCACTGACCTTGCTAGAGGTTGGGATGCAATTACTTCAGTCTTTAAAATAATAGATAATGACACAAAAATTGAACCTGAGAATGAAGAAGGTTACAAGCCCGAAAGGATAACAGGTCATGTAGAACTCTGCAATGTCCATTTTTCATATCCATCTCGGCCTGATGTATTGATCTTCAGAGGCTTCTCAATTAATATTGAAGCTGGAAAATCAATGGCATTAGTAGGAAAAAGTGGCTCCGGAAAATCCACAATAATTGGATTGATCGAAAGGTTCTATGACCCACTCAAAGGTGTGGTGAAAATAGACAGTAAAGATATAAAGTCTTATAACCTTAGGTCGTTACGAAGACACATTGCACTTGTTAACCAGGAGCCGACTTTGTTTTCAGGCACTCTAAGAGAAAACATTGCATATGGGACATCAGATAACTTTACCGAATCTGAGATCATCAAGGTAGCAAGGGCGGCCAATATTCATGATTTCATCATGAATCAGAAGGATGGGTATGTGATTTCTGTATGTCGTCGCACAGAGCGCGACGTTGAAACTCCAGAACGAGGTCGTGTATAACGCGATATCTTATGTCATTTTTATTAGGGATCTGATCACTCTCTCTCTTCAAACAACGCCGCCTCCCCTTCTTCAGCTGCTCAAGCTCCCCATTTCACCATTCTTTCCGGGATTGTAAGGTATTTTGGACAGATTGAAAGCTTCTTTTTTTTTAATTAGAATTTCGATTTTCTTGCATTGGGCTTTGTAACTGATTATTAGCCAAAAATGATAAAGTTTTATGTTAGGTTTAGGGATCTACTTAATCAGATCCCCCATTTCTCCCAGTCTTTCTTGATCGATGCTGCCAGCTCCCTCCTCGTCGCTCGTGAGCTTTGGGGATTACAACCCAGATAGTATAAGCTCTCTCTCTCTCAGCCCGTGGTTCTTGTACAGCAGTAACTGCGCCCTCCAATCCCTACAAGAGAGAAAACATCCCATGTGTTGACCAAAAAATATCTATTTTTCATTTTATAAACTTTGTTCGATTATCCTCTGTTCGTTTTATAAACTTTGCTCTATCTTCCCTTACAAAATATTTTGTAATTTTTCATATATTAGTTGAAATATCCCATGGATTAAAATGGGTCGATTTTTTAATTTTTCATATTAAAGTAAACTCCTTATGTTGCCCACCATTCATTCGATGAAATATTTTTGTATATTATATGATTTTCAATGATGTTGTATAAGTATAGTATTGCCCACCATGTGTTTGCTAAATTGTTTCATGTACCGGGTAATTATTACCTTACAATTTATGTGATAAATGCTTCCCAGTGCCAAGGAGTCAGTCTAAATTTGGTGGGTTATCATGGACAGACCATAAATGGAGATGATGGAGGGGGCAATCCTGAAGAAGTACATTTTTTTTTCTCTTTTTAATTTCTTTCTTATATTTTGAATCCTAATATAATAACTCTAACTCAAGTTTTGTCAAGTAAGTGAAAACATCAGTCATTGACATGAGCTTTAAGAAGCCTCCAATTTCTATGCCACCCAAACATAATATCTCTTCTTGTGAACTAAATTCGGTAAGGCCTCAATTCTAGTGAATACATTTGTACTGGTTACTTCTTGATTTTGAATTTCTTTTCTCTTGCCCATTTTGTTTTTCCTGTCTTATTTTTCAACCTCCTCGGATAGGGAGTGCAAAAGGGAAAAGAAGAGTGAATACACGGTCAAATATGGGAAGTGAAATGGAGAATTAGTCGTAGACAATCGAAGTGTATTATAGATGCTGGAAGGTTTGAGGAGTTTGTATGTTTCATAACTTAAATAGATAGGCCAAAAAAAATTATTAGACCTCTATAGAAAAACAAATCTGTATATCTTTTTATCTCTTTGTAAAGAAAATTGCTTGCTTTAATTATTATGTACTGATTTAAAGTAAAACTCTCTTAAAATATTCTGCAATTCAAGTGTTTGTTAAAATGTATGTTAGAAATTTTATGAGTTCCTTACAAGTTTTTTTGAGAATAGGCATGGTGTAGTTTACTTAATTCTATATAGGCATGGTGTGTCACTTGACTCTGATTGCAATGTCAAAGAATGTGCTCCTGATAAGGAGGTCAGTCAAAGTCTTGGGGGTAACTAGCTGATTCCATATCTTTTGGCTTCTAAAATCTTAAAGTTGAGCTGGTTTCATTTGTTGTTTTATTTTTTGGTCTTGTGCCTTGAGATGCTTTTTTGTTCAATGCCTGTTGCACCTCTTTCAATATTCAGGTTATCAGCCGGGCTGGTGATCTTGTGAGTATTAAATACTTTCATGCTGAGCCAAATAAATAGTAGGCAGATGAAGATGTGAACAAGCTTAACTGAGATAGAGGGATCTTTTGGCCTCGATAGGTAAGTTTAAGTTGCAAAAGAGAGAAAGGTTGGTGAAACTGGACTAAGCTAACTATCTTTGTTTGTTCGGTTGTTGCCTTATAATTTAACTGGTTTTCATCCATTTAAGCTTCTTGTAACTCTGTATATAAAGCGAGCACCTAAAAATAGCCTCTCTGTTTTATTTTAACACTCTTGTGTCCATAGTAGAAATTTCGAAGACGGAAGTAGACGTTTAAGTTTAATAAGTTTAGTAACTATTGAAATTATGATCCAACCTGCACTTGTGTGTGCTAGAACAATAAGGCCGAATATGGGAGATGTGTAGAGTTTTCCTTTAATGAAATATGTCTCATTGGCTTGACCAAGGACCAATTTCTAGCCCCCCAAAAAAAAAAGTTGAACTTAATTTCAATGGCCCTTTTGTTGTTTCTTAGGTGTTAAGAGTTGTGTAATGTTGCGATTAAAAAAAAAAAAAAAAAGAGTTGTGTAATGTTCAATATTCCAATCTGATATTTATTTACTTATTTTTTTTTATTACATATTAATCTTTGTCATTTCTATAAATTAGAGAACATTATACACACACTTTAATTAGTCTTTACTAGTTACTTGAACATATGCATGTATATAACTAGAGCACACCTACATCAGATAATTATTAGATTCTGAATTAATTGTTTTGTTGCTTGTACGAAGAAAAGCTTTTTTATGACTCAATAAGTTCATCTCCGAAATACGTGCTATAAATGTAGAAGAGAGTATGTGATAGGATTATATTAGGCAATGACGTATTATTGAACAAAAGAGAAAAAATAATTATATTGCAAATTGAGTTATTGAGTCCTAAACTTGTTGTCTCTCCATTATGGCAGGTTTCAGTTACTGCAGACGTACTTTTAGTTTGTGTCTATATGTGTAATATAATTACTGGTTTGATTTAGAGCTATAAACTTGCATCTTGGTTAATTTGGCATTTCTTTGAATATAGAAATCCTTCTAGGATCTTTTGAACATCACATTCATGATTAGATGCTTATCTTACAAGTCACTCTCTAATAATCCACAAGTAGTGCTAAATGCTTCTACAATTATTCTTGTCTTTTTTCTTGCCTACAAATACTCCCTTCCATTTAAAGATTAGACTGACTTGTTAACTTGAACCCCAGATTTGAATTCTTTTATGGATTTGATCAATGAGGGTAAACCTGATGATGGAAAAGCTTAGATGAGTAGTTAGTTTGTTTGTAGGGATCATAGCTTTGTTAAGTACAATTCCTTTCCATTAATGATCTCGCATTTACTAATTATCTCTTCCATGAAAATCATTAATATGATATATGTAATGTGTTCGAATATATGTAAACTAGGAATTGTACTTTATAACTGTATTTTGTGGAATTTTTTTTGCCTAGGATCATAGCTTTGTTAAGTGAAATTCTTTTCTATTAAGGATCTCGCATTTATTAATGATCGCTATTCTTGAACTTACAGTTGTATTAGATTTTTTGCCAAGAGATACACTTTCCCTCAGATCTAATTACTCTTTCTTTTTTAGTTTCATTTCTCCATTTAATTTTAGAAAGATTAACTGTATTTAGAGCTTCATATGTACATAGATTGATGTAATTAATTTTGCATTAATTCCATGACCTTGTTATTAGTAGTTTAGTATCAAAACTTATTCTTGACATCTGGGAACTTTTATATATGTGGTTCTGGTTCTATCAGGGTATTTGATGATATTTACAAAATTTGTTATTCTGTTCTATATAAATTAAAACTAGCTAGTTTAACTAATTTAAATTAAAAAAAATCCCATGGAAAATGTTTTCAACTTACCTAAAAAGCGACGTCGTAAGTCTACGACATCACCTAAAAAGCAATGTTGTAGATATAAGATGTCACTTTTAAGGTGACGTCGTAGACCTACGATGTCGCTTTCTAAGTGACGTGAAAAATTAGCACTTACTACGATGGTCACCTACACGTCGCTTTGGCAGGCAACATAGTATCTAAAAGAAGTCACGAAAAAAGTGACGTGAAAGGTTGTTTTTCTAGTAGTGTATAAAAAATAGCTACTGAAATATTTCTATAAACGTTTTTAGACAAAAATACAATCTATTCTCCCTACATAAAAACTACTATAAGATGCCTTAATATATGAAACCAAATCTTCAACCAAGATTAACTTGCAAATCAACAATTAAGAGTGACTGAACTTGATTAGAAAACATTCCAAAGTAATCAACCTATTTTTTCAAATAGAAAAAACTTATTTGAACAATCAATGGTGATTTTGCTCTGATGTTGCAATACGAATTGGAAAATTCATATTTCATTCCTGAAATAGTAACAATCAAGACATGTTTTAGACAGCTAATAAGTCAATTATAATCTGTCAAAAATCATCAAGATAAGTAGGAAAGTATTAAGGAAACTTCCACAAAAAATAATCAATCAAAATCTCTTAATTTCCGCCTTTTTAGATAAAGTGCGAACAAATTTATTTAAAATTAGACAACACCTAATGCCTTCTATAAAGCACCACATCCAATCCTCATTCATAATTGATAATCAGATTGCAAATAAGGAACAAATCAATCAATAGATAATATTTGTGAATGTAAGAAAATGGTGTATAAATATCATTATGAAGTGCCATTTTGAGGCATCAAAATGATTGGGACTCACTTTTTATTTTAGATAGGTCATGGTGGATTCTTTTAGGACTTAGAAATTATACTCATATTCTCAAGATGGAGCTTTGATGAATGAGAAATTGATACTCAAAGTACATCTATAAGTTTGGAAAAATGTAAAAAAGGAAAGTTTGTGAAGCTTGTTCAACATTGGAAAAATATAAAGACAGAGATGTATATATAGCTTTGCCAAAAACTTAGTTGTAATAATGTATGGCATAGAGGCTCTCTCATGTGCAAGAGGTGCAAATCCCAAGACCATGACAAGTGCCCGTGGGCATAGGCTTGTATGCAAGCACATCATGTGGACACAAATACTAGGCTCGAGTCTCTACTATGTGGTGGGCTTCTTTTTGGGTCTACTCTTATATTTTTCAAACCCAGACATGCTTTTAATTTCTTTTTTTTTTTCATTAAGCCTAAATAATTGCTTTCTACTATTGTTACGAATTTGGTTTTGTAACAACTTCAAAACTAACAAAGGTTACAAAATAGTAATGGCTGCCTTCAATTTTGTAACATTTTAGTTACATTTTCGTGGACCAAATAGCCCCTACATGAAGCCTATCAAAGGAGGCTCAATTCTTCTCATTTCCTCATGCCTTAAGAAACTATTCTCCTCTTTTCCTTGTTTTTCTCTTTAGTTCTAGTTTTGTTGTAGAGTTCTCTGACTATTGATATAGTTCAAATAGTTTTTTGTTCGCCAAAAGTAAAAGCTCGATACTCTGCTTGCTAATTTAATAAATCATTGTATTATGGGAGACAGATTACTAATGACCTAAAGCACCCGATCGAGACAAATATGGTTTAAAGAAATTGTATGATACACAATCTCTAGTTTATTTCTTAAATCTATTAATTCATGTTCTATTGAATATGTTCGTATCATTCAATTTCAATTGTACTGTTGATAATATAATATTGATTACTTGTGTTATATTATTTTGATTATATTTTGCAATAAATATTGTTTGTTCTGAAACGCCCAAATCTGTTAGCACTTAGATGTTGTAACATCACTATCTGTTTTAGATAGACAGTGAATCTGTTGCAATGTTACAAAATCGATTACAATATTTGACTTGACATTTTTGACATGTTCGAGCGAATTTATTGCATTTATCCGATTGAATAAATATCTAACTTACTGAGATTTGATAGAAATATTTATGATTAATATTTGCCCTGTAAGAAAATTAGTTCTCGATATTTCGTTCTCTTTTTAGTCGAATTTATTGAAGATTGACTAATTTGTGATTGTGGTAGTCAATCCAATAATTTAGATCTGATCCTAATCTTCCAGGGTAATATTTGGACATTTATTCTACCTGTTTTTATTGATAGCTCGTGAGCATTTTTGAGAAACTAACTTTTTTTGTGAGAATTAATAATTTAATTCGTAATATATTCAAGGTTGTAATTTTCATATTTATTCAAAGTTGATTCTTGATGTCTTTGGATGTTTTAATGTGATGATTTGCTGATCAAATGATAAGAAATCAAATTTGCTATTTGAGGTTACAAATCAGCTTTTTTCCCAGGATATTATAATATGATTGTTTTAGACTGGGTCAATATTGTAACATCTCTTTAGAATCAACAATTTTTTAGGTTAGTATAGATTATGATTTTTTTATCTTTGATGGATACTTTTCCCTTCCAATCACTATTTATTTTGATTGATACTTGTCTTACAGTTTAGCAAGTCAAGGAATGCCTCGACCACTATAAATAGGAATCTAGATTGGAGTCCTCTGTGTGCCTTCTATATATGTTTTGCCATTAGTGTAATTGTGAGAAAATCTGTCTATATTTTACATTCTTAGACTAGGAGGGATTTCTAGTCGTGTGAGTGCTTCTGGAGAAGTACTATTTGTCTTCGTGTAAAGGCCGATTCCATGAAGTCTAAAGGAGTTCGTAAAGAAAAAATCTCAACAAGTCGAGTGGTGCTCACTAAACGCATTGGTAAAAGAGTGCTTACATTTTACGACATTTAAAAGGAGTCTCTTAAATTGTAGAAGTCAATTAGTGTTTGTATTCATTTTTTATCCTTACTAATATGTTTATTCTCTAGGCATGGCCGCTTGGACATAAACTATCAGGAGATAGTTGAACTAAGTAAAAATATTGGTGTTCATTTTTACTTTTTCATTTATTTCCGCACTACCATCTCTGGTAATTAATTTCCAATTAATTATACATGGTAAGAATGCGAACGTTGCGGATTTATAGTTGCTACGCAAGTACACGTTCCGAAAAAGTAATATAATAGTGAGTAGACTATCATCTCCACAGGGATTGATTACTAAGTTGTTTGTAAAAGCTAAATGTCAAACGAGATAGTTTAAGAACTGAGCAGTAAAATAGTAAAAATTAACAGCTGCAGACAGAAATGTAAATATTAAACAGAGAATAACACGATCTAATCAATTGATTGTAAATCAATGGTGAAATTAAGCTAAGATTACTGAATCCTCCTCGATTGTAATTCTGGCTACAAATGCTGCAACAATGCTATGGCAAAATCACTCTTGTTAACGGAAAATTTAATCTGCACATAATAATCTTCCGAATTTATTATATTTAAAGTTTCTTCAAACCAGATTAAATATATTCCTATGCTGCACCAATTTTCAAAACACAGTTTATAGCATCAATTTTATGGGTTATGAATGGTAACAATATATTCATATACTATCACGATTTCAAAGATCTACAAAAGAGATAATTGAAACATGCATTATTCAAGTTAGATCCAACTAAGATTAACCTTTCTAGAATTAATCCTAATTTATTTTTCCTAGATACTGGTGGCCAAACAATAACAGGAATCAATAATTAAGTTTACTTGAATGAACAAAAGAAAATTTCCATAAATGTCAAAATAATATTTAAGCATACATTACAACCTTAGATTCATCACAATCCCAGCTAAGAAAAACTTAGCTCGTGTACTAAGATTCAAAAATCAGCAAATCACAATAACCCATTGATTACAGAAAAATACAAGAAAAAAAAAGAAATTAAATATAAAGGAGATTGAAGGAAGTAGGAAGAGTTCTAGCTGGATGATGATTATTTATGCTTTCCTCTGCTAGTACTCTCTCCTTCTTCGTCTTTTTCTTTTCTTTGTACTATTCTGCCTTTTCTTCTCTTACTTTTTCCGTTTCTCTCCCAGCTTAGCCGCCTCCTCTTTCTTACAACACTTCCTTTTCCTTTTATATTAGAGTTGTTGAGGTACACTAGCACATGTGTCAACCAAATTAGGGGATGAGGATCACTTTAACATCATCTCCCCTTAGCTCACATTTAATATCATCAGTCATCACCAGATGTGCGCAAAAGTTGCCAGGTAGAGAGAGAATCTGCTAACTCAGTTATGCTCCGGTGCTGCTACAGCAAAACGGATTCCAGCTTTCAGCTCAAATTCAGTTTTTCTCCTAAAAGGCTGCCATTTAAAATTCTGCAGAGCTCAAACCTAGAATTCAACAATTTTACTAGAAAATTGGAGAAATAAAATATATATTAACTAAGTTAGACCTTAAATACCAAAAGGAAAAAAAAACCTAAAATAAAGCAAGCAAAGACACCTAGATTAGACAATTTATTTCTTCAAAACAACCATTCTAAGACTAAAGACATACCAGATAACTCTATTTTCACAAAGTTATCAGCAAAAAATGGTCCTAACAAATTCTTCACACATACATTTAATTTACTCATTTTATCAAACAACTTAAACTAAATGATTTTTTATTTGTGTTAAGGACGAATAGGTTAGTCAGGAAAAACTAATTTATTTTAAATATTTATTGAATTTTTTTGGAAAATAATTTTGGTGTTGTTTCTTGATAGTTATGAAATAGAGAAATTCTATTTAAGGAGACATGATTTTAAATGGGACCATTATGACCCCTTCTTTGTCGTTCATAGAAATTATCTATTGAGTATTATTGGTGGCCTACAAAATTTATTTTTCATCACTAGAAAAATATTATTTACAATTCAGAAATTGTGTTTTCATCCTAATAGTGATTTTGGTGTTTATACACAAAATTTGTGATATTAAAGCTTGGTTTGTTTTTTCAGAAATGACAACCTTAAACCCTACTGTTGTGCTAGTTGTGAATCCTATTGTGGCTCATGTGCTAGTTGTAGTTCCTTTTAGGCATGCTAAAAAACCAAAAAAATTCAATGGTTTGAATTTCAAGAGGTGGGACCAAAAGGAGTTATTCTACTAACCACTGTAAATTTTGTGAAATTCTAGACTAAAGATGCTTCATTACTAGAGAAAGATGAGCAAGATATCCAGGTAATCAATACAATTGATGCTTGGAAATATTTGAAATTTTGATGCTGAAACTGTGTTTGGAATAATTTATCTAATTATTTTTACAGTGTTTTCCAAGTAAAGAGAATGACCAAAGTAATAGAGTCTTTAGACCAGAAATATAAGACGAAGGATGTTCGGTCTAAGAAATTTTTGATGGGCTAGTTCCTTGATTATAAGATGGTATTCTCCAAAACTATTATCAATCAAGTTCAAGAGATCTAGGTGATCTTATCTAAGATTCATTTCGAAGATATAGTAGTAAATGAAACTTTCAAAGTAGTTGCTATCATTGAGAAGCTACCTTTTGTATAGAAGGATTTCAAGAACTACCTTATGTATAAGAGAAAGGAGATGAGCAACAAAAACCTCATTATTAGATTTCGAATTGAAGAAGATAATAGTGGATCTAAGAATATGGGTTCCAATTAATCTTTAGAGGCTAAAGCTAATATTGTGGAGCATGCTCAAAGCACCAAGTCTAAGAAGAACAAGTCTAGTAAAGGAACCAAGCAAGGACCAAATGGTGGAATTTTCAGGAAATCAAAATTCTGAGGCAAATGCTTCAACTGTGACGAAGTAGGTCACAAGTCTACAAACTGTAGGCAGCCAAAGAAGAAGAACTACTTGGTAAATATGATCTGTGACATCACTCAATATGTTTCTGAAATAAGTCTTTCAATAATGGTTTCAGAAGTGAACCTGATCGGGTTTAACTCAAGAGAATGGTGGATTAACACGAGTGTTATAAGGCATGTTTGCTCAAACAAGGAAATGTTCACTTCCTTTGTACCAATTATCAGGAAAATTCGTTCAGAGGAAACTCCACCACATCTAAAATTGAAGGTCAAGGCAAGGTGACTATGAAGATGATGTCTGTGAAAGATATAACTCTGAACAACTTTCTATATATGCCAGAAATCCGTACGAACTTGTTGTCTGGTTCACTGCTCAACAAACACGGATTTTGCATAGTTTTTGAGTTAGACAAAGTTGTTTTGTCCAAACATTGATTGTAAAGGATATGTAAATAATGTATTATTTAAACTCAATGTAATCATTGTTAAGCCAAATATTAATAAAGTTAATAATTATTCTGCATATTTGCTTGAGTTTTCCAATTTATGGTATGGTAGACTAGGTTACATTAATTATGAAACTTAAAGTAGGTTAATTAACTTGAATCATATACCACTTTCCATATTAATTCCAAACATAAGTGTGAAACTTGTACTAAGACAAAATTGACAATCATTCTAAACTATTGAAAAGGACACGGGACCTCTTGATTTAATTCGTAATAATATTTGTGATTGAAAATATGTACGAACAAGAGATGCCAATAAGATCGAGGATAGCACAAATTACTATTTATTTACTAAAAAGGAATGACGAAGCTACAAAGAAATTTATTCTCTATAAGAATGAAGTTGAAAATCAACCCAATATGAAGATTAAAATCTAAAGAAATGACCAAGATGATGAGTATGAATATCACCATTTCATGAAATGTGTGCACAGTATAGAATTCTTCACGAAGTAACAGCACCTTATTCACCTCTACAAAATGGTGTTAATCAATTTAAAAATCGTAGCTTGAAAGCAATAATGACTGTAATATTCTTGAGTTCGGTGTTGCCTCTGAACATTTGGGGAAAAGCTATTCTGACTAGCAATTACTTTTTAAATAAGGTACCCAAAAAAAGGAAGACAAAATCCCATATGAGTTTTAGAAAGGAAGGAAGTTTTCTTACAAATACTTACGAATGTGGGGATGTCTTTCCCGTATATATACTAAAAAAGGTAAAAATAGGTTCGAAAACTGTTTGTTGTAATTTCATTGGCTATGCACAAAACAGTAGTATTTATCGGAGTCAAGTCTACAAGTCATAAATCCCAGATATACACATAAAACACGATAATGGAGCCTTGAAAGGTATCATTCTTTGAACATGTATTTCTACTTAGATCCAAAGAAGAATCGAGCTCATCCAAATAAATATATGAGGCTGCAACTAAAAGTAGCTAGGGCGAAGAACATAAAGATGATGTTGAGGAAGAACCAAAATGTTAGGACCTGAAATCCAAAGCCATGACTTTTGTAATTTTAAGTAAAAATATAATTAAATATCAAATTTACAAAATTTGGAAGAAATCAAGTACTTGGAATTCTCATTTTAGTTCTCAAAACATTATAAATTCCATAACCAAGAATCCTCTTATTAGTTTTAATTACGCAAGAAAAATGTCCATTAAAGATTGAGAAAATTTTCCAGTTAATTCAATTGGTAACTTATTAAAAAATCATAAATTTTGGTATAATGAGTTCAATTAAAATCTTTAGTCAAAATGTCCAAAATAGATTACATAAATCATTAATTTGTAGTTCCAAGTACTCAATTTTGGGGAAAAAAAAAACCATCCTCATACATCTATTTAGTAAGTATATACTAAACTTGGCTAAATAATTTGGCATAAGAAAGGAAAAGAGACATAGAATAGGAACTAACAAAGGAAGAGGTATGAAACTACAAGCTAATGCCAAATATGTTTGTCAAGCCACCATGACAACTATCTCAAAATACGTCAACACCTGAAAGTGAGAGAGAGTAGGGGAATGAGTACGTGGATACTCAGTAGAGATTCAATTACAGGTTTTTAACCATTATAAAAATACTTACTTTCAAGGTCTTGCATGATCAATTAAATACACAACACTTTTACAGAAATCCAACTAAATTCATTGTCCAAAGGTTCAAACGGTCTAAACCATTGTAAAATGCCATCTCAAACTAGTACATATTATTCAAGTTTTCACAAGTGCAACTAAATACCACCTAATTCCGTAATGTCTAATGTCTATGACATACGTGAGTTCCAGCTATCTATTTGATGACTGTGACTTTTCTTTCCTTCTTTTTCTTTTACTTTTTCTTTTCTTTCATTTTCCAATATTTTGATGACCGTGACATTTTTTGCAATTTGAAAACAAAATTCCATATTTATTTAAAATATGTAAATTCATATCAAAACCAATTTTAAAATCAACTAATCGTATCCTTACCTCTTCAAGACAACAACACAACGCTATGGAGTGCACGTAGTGTCATTTGGTGATCACTCGGAGGGTCAGGGATGGTTTTCGAACCCTCGATCGCTTGCTTTGAAATGTTATTTTTCTAACGGCACCTCAAATCAAAAGAAAAGACCTCAACACTGAATTCTTAGCACCCAAATTAGCTAGGTTAGACATATGACTTGACCAATTCGAGCTTGGGCCGAAACTCGAACCTATGACGTGCAAAACGAGGCAAAATCTATGTCGTTCGATCTCATTTTTTATATTTTCACGAGTACATTATAAATATGACATTAATTTCATGATATAATGGTCTGATTAAAAAGTTAACTTCTAAAACTAAAAAGCTTAAAACTGTCAACAATGGCAAAATCTAATCCGAGCAGTTTCGAGTTAAGATATATATACCATGGTAAAGATGAGTCTGGGAAGCCTGGTTTCACGGCCTAAGGTGGCCGAAATCGTTGCTGGCAGTTGAAAATGCTATATGGCCTTTTTTGTCATTGTTGGCGATCTGCACTCTGATGGTGACAGGGTGGTCGTCTAAAGGAGGCGGTTTTACCTTGGGGGTTAGTGGTTGTTGCAGCTGGCCGAAGCATGATCGGCGAAGGACACGTGGCTACCGTTTTTGTCGAAGAGGAAGAGAGAGAGAAAGAGCTGAGGGAAATGGGCTAGGGCATGTGGCGCCTATTAAATGGGCTTCAGATTTTGCAATTTGGTCCCTGACTCAAGAATTCACTCTAATAAGTCCCTCTAATTTATGAAATTTTCACTGGTTTTTAATAATTTCTTTCAATTAAATCCAATTTCGAAATTTAAAATTTCCATGTTATTTTATTTAGAAAATTAGTTATAGAGCATAGGAGCTTAGAACCAAACACTATTCAAACAAGGAGCGTGAAACATACACCATCTAGTGGTTGTTAGAATTCTACCAACATACCCATGCCGCACAAAAGTACGAGATAAGAAGATACACAAAGAGATATAGAATCACAAGATGGCTCATCAATAGGTATAAGATCTTGACACAAGAGATCGGAAATAATGACCCTAAGTCGGTAATTAGTCACAGAAGTAGTAATAAAAATCAAATCTAGAAGTCGAGAATATAAGACTTCTATAACCAGAACATTGACAGTTAGGCACCAAACTAGAGTAGTAGACTAAATGTCAAATACATATAATACCGTCCCTATGATCATAACAGATCAAGAACACTCTGGGACGATTCCATTTATCTACAACTAAAATTGTTCTTAAACAATCACTTAATCCAAAGACTCTATTAAGATTTTTATCAACACAAGATTGCACCCTAACAAGGTTTCAAATGGAAAACAAATACCCTTGTGTTACATCACACAAGATAGACAAGTTTAGAGGTCAAAAATTACAATAAGAGTCCAATAACATAAGTCATTTACCGTTCCACACAGCGAGTGAAAAACAACAATGCACACAAAACATCTCTAGTCAAGAACAAGACTAGAATCACCATGAATGGAAATCTCCAACAAAAGAGTACGTAGCACAATAAATACTAACAAGTAAACTACTATAACCTAAGCATATAAAATGCAAGTATCCACATAACATATATAGTCCCACAGACCTTCCAAGTCTTTTACCCAAAATAATACCATATAGAAATAACTTTAGCAACATTTAAATCTAGAGACTCTCCAAGTCTCTTTACCCAATGTAGGGAATATAACAACAATCCCAAATCATCCATCACCTCCAAAGACTTTCAAAGTCTTCGATGCAATGAGAAGTTATGTAGAAATGAATCGATATGCAATATACAAGTAAAACTCATGACAATACCACAATGCCCTAGAAATACGGCTTCAACAGAATAGGCTGTATCTATAGCGACGCCTGTCTCCTATCTAACCTCATTTCATTTTTAAATCGAATCAATTTTAAAATATGTTTTGAAAATATGCAACACAAAAATAGAGGTATATAGAAATACTATACCAGTTCACAATAAGGTCTCACCTTGGATATAGGTGAACCAAACCTGAACTTTAAGTATTCCATTTGAAAATAAAATAGCAAGAGTTTAACACCTCTCTACACAAATCCAAGAGTGCAATAATTCAAATATCATCAATTATGCCTTAATAACGATGCTTGGATCCAAAACAAATCAAATAGTGAGTTATATGACCAACACAATACCAACAACTCATTAAGAATTCCAATCCACAATAGATTACAATAAGAGTGTCTAATAATTCCCAAAAGTAATGCATCAATCATGAGAATAATTAATACTCCAGAACTCACTTACTAAGCTAAGTAAATAAAATAAGAAGAAATTTCTTGCTTAATATATAGTTTGCTAACTAAACTATCAAGCACTTAGGACATTTCAATTTCCTTCAAAACATAGATAAGCATAATAGAAATGTTCTTAAAATCCCAAAACCTTTCTATGTTTTCAAACATGTCTCTCCAAGAGATTCAAAACTACATATTTCTTGAGTTGACAAAACACATATATGTATGTATTTTCATAATTCTTCATTAATGAAAAACTCTAAGTAAGGCATGCTTTAGTGAGTCTTTCTTTGAGTTTTATAACTTTAAAGCCATCACATCCTACCAATTTTAATAAAAAATGATTTTGAAAGTCACTTTTAAGATAGGGAGAAAGTATAATGTATTTTAGAAAAATAGTATAGTATATCATGGTTAAACATTTTTTTTAAGTCGGTTGACAATAATTTTTAAGCCTCACTCAACTTTTCAAGCATGTTTATAGAAAATAATACTTTTGCATGGCCAACCAATTTGTAACATATACAAGTCTTTGAATTTAAAAGCTCAAATTATGTCTTTAAGAAAATATTACACATCAACATGCAGAACTGAAATATATCGAATCAAGCAAATTAATCCATAACTTGCATCCAAAAACTTAAGTTCCATGAATTG
>JXTC01000013.1:501394-553168 GCA_002914845.1 Trema orientale | reverse complement strand
CATACAGCACCTAAAGTCTTCTCAAGGCTTAGATATTCTAAACCAAAATGCTTTTATCCAAAAGCTCAAATAGAATATCATCCCAAGCCTCCAATATTAAGAGTTCCCAATACTTACGAAACCAAATCAAATTAATCACACAAGTGCTCAATCATCTAATTGAGACAAATAAGGCAAAGTCAACCCAACTTGACTTAACCAAGGAACAAATATCTATTAGATTCTAAGGATTTTAGCAATCGAAGGAACACAAAAATCATGCATAATCCAATAGAATAAGTCACATACATGATGGGAAGCTTGGAAGAATAAATAAATCCAAATAACAAGGTTCCACAAAACTTCCAAACTAAGATTTAAAATCTAAAACATTTCATTCAAACAAGACTTGAATCTGGTAACCATGATCAAATTTTTCTCTCCAAAGGTCTGGTCATAAGACATCATAAATTGGACATTTAAGAAATACGCAAAAGCCCCCAAAATATTGCATAAAACCTTATTGAATGTAATTTAAGAAATTAAATTTGTTGCAAAAAGTTTTCACACAAATTTTTTCATAAACATCTCATGTTTAGTTTCAAATTAATTTGTAAATAAATTTATCAAAGCATTCCTTAGCTTCTAATTAAGCACCAAGTGTATGTATATTTATAAAGGCAAAACATCTTAATTCAAGGGATTTTTCAAAGCAACACCACCAAATGTAAATTAGAACCATACTAGTAATACAACTAGACTTAGGGAAAACAAATCTTCAAATTTTATAACATTGATGGTTTCGCAAATTATATGTAATATTCCGTAAAATCTTGGTTGAGAAACTATCAATTTACAGCTTCGTGTTATAAGATTAAAGCGGAAGATCAGTCATTTTTTTAAATTTCATTTTCTTTTAAACATTATTATTCATAATTAAACTAAAGAAATAATTTTTAATAAAAATTTATTTTACTTCATAATTGAAATTAACTCTCAAAATAGAAATTAAGTTCATACACTTCATAAAAATGAAACCACACACTCAATCTTGGTCAAATAATTAAATACTTAAAAATAAGAACACAAATTTGTTTAACATATTTTATTGCCATTTGAGATTTCACCGCTGCCAGCCAACTTTCAATAAGAATTATTGCTCATCTGGAAAATTTAAATAAATAGAATGACCTTGCACCCATTAAGCAAATCTCATGTATGAAATGAATGTCATGTGACATGAATAGTTTACTTTTAGAATCATAACTATGTATCCCTTCTTTGAAAACATCTTGTTCATAACATTTTCATTTCATAAAACTTTTTATACTTGAGCTCATCATAGTTTAGTGCCAAGTCTATCAGAAGTGATGGGCTATAAACATAGAGTCATGACAAGCATATGTGACCTTATAGCTATTCGGATCCTATATAGCTATTATACTACAAAGACTAACATCGGAGTTTAAACTTTCGTTCTTAACATGGTGATTGTAGGTCAATCAGTCAGTTGTCTATATTCCTTTCAAGAACTTAACAAACACTTAAAGAAAACATTCTTCTTAAAACATAATTTTGGATACATAATACCTTTAAAAAATTCATTTCATTGAAAATCATAATTTTTCGTACAATTATGTATTCACATACTCATGACATACTTACATACTTAATGCAATTAATATTGCAGAGTATATAACAACATATTAGCATAATTATAATTGTATCACATAATAGTACATAACTTTTCACATAAACACATAAGGTGACATGTACTTACATTAAGCCCTTATAAAATTTTATTTGTGCTTGTAGTGAAATACTGCACACTCGACTTTGTTGTAACTACATACCTCTTTTTATCATTTTTTTATTATTATTTATGCAGCAATATTCATTATATATATTAATACATGCTATAATGTTTCACTAGAAATATATTTATGTGTCTTGAAAAAATATTCACATCATACAACTATAAAATCATGTCTCAAAATATAACTCAAAATTGTAAAATTTCAATAATCAATGCATACTTAAATAATATTAGATTCTAGTAAAAAACTCCATTTACTCTAAAACTTTATAGATATTAGTATAATATAAAAACAAAATTAAACGAAATTATTAAGAATTTTCTTACAAGATTTATCATACTTTTGCTAATTTCTAATCTGTAAATTCAAATTTGATAAAAACTATTAAAGCTGAGATCATCAATCTATTCTTTAATTTTCTAGACTTGTTTGTATATCCAAAAATCTTGATATTTTAAGAAAATATCTCTAACACATTGTTACATATAGAAAAAAAAAATTGGAGATTCCAAATTATGCTATTACATAGCACATATAATTCTTAAAATTATATCATAAAATTCATGATAGTACTTAACTTACAAAACTGTATGCTATTTCAAAAATCATAAATAAATATACATATTTCCAAAAATCCTAAAAATATTTTTAGTCTCTTAAAACATATATATTAGTGTCTAATAAAAGTTTCAAGCCTAACTGAAATGAATAGGATAAGGTTTTAATAATATTATCTTAGATAAACAAAGTTGCCAGATTTACTGGTTTTAAAGACAGTATATAAAGAAAATTTGATAATGATTAGAAATAAATTCATGACATCACAAAAATTTCTAGAATATAAGCCAACATATATATATGAACATTTCTTTAAAATTTCAACTCAAATTAAAAAATTTTTTAATCTGAAATCATAGAACAAACTCGATAAAATTTATTTTTCAGCTTTTCTTAGGTGACAACCAACATGTATGAAAAGATTTCTATAAAATCATAGGAATAGATTATAAACATAAAACTTTCCAGAAAGTAAGTAGACATATAAAAAGACTTGTCATAAAAATTTGAAAGCTTAATAAGCTTTCTAACTCTAAGTATCATAGGTTGAAAATTCGTGAAAGACTAAAAATTCTAAGAATTACCTTTTTCTTGAAACTTGAATAAAACTAAGGGGAAATTCTAGTAACTAAAATATATAAGTAAAAATTTTGAGAGAGAGAGAGAGAGAGAGAGAGAGGGGTTAGGTAGAGAGAATACAAGAGAAAGTTTGATTGTGTTTACAAGAGAATACCCTATTTATAAGCTTAAAATGTCCATAAAAATATGATTAAAATAATTTTATTAATTAATAATAATTATACTCTTTACCTAATTTTTATTCTTTAATTTATTTTCTTTTGATCATGCGAATAAATTAATTTTATTAACTTAACTATATTCATCTACTTATCATATTTAATAATACTATATGGATACAAAATATCATCTTTGTATTCAATATCCATAAAATCTATATAATGGACATATCATTCAAATTGTTAATGCATGATTACAAAACTTACCTAATTTTGTTTTGTCTCATAATATAATTAATTAATTTTTATTTGCTTTAATAATGACAAATATATAGATAAAGATATATTAATGACTACTTACATCATTTTTCATTCTCATAATGGACAAAATACATATGATTATAATATGTCAATGACTATACCATTTACCTGGATTTTATTATTTTAAAATCATTCATCACTTATATATAATATATATATATATATACTTTATTTATATAAAAAATTCTAATATCATATATATATAATACTTAATTTATTGTTTCGGCTAGAATTACTAGCAATTTTAATTTGGGTTTTCTAATTTCTTATTGAATTAAGATTCAATGATTATTGTGTAAATTAGGCAATACATGGCAAAAAGATAAAAGAATTACACATATACGGTGACCTAAAAAAACTAGATATCATACCGCATGCAGTTGGTATTTTTGAAAAGAAAAGTTAAAAAAAGCGTACAAGTTATAAAATAAAAAGGAGAAAAATAAATCTTGAATACTAGATACCTTGGTGGCTTGGACTGCTATCAATATTATTCATGTGAGCGGTTCAAACCCCTCCAAGTCCATTTTTTCTTTCATTTTTTTTTTTTGCTTTTTTAGTTTTTTTTTTCCATTTTTCTTTTCAGTTTTTTTTTTTTCCTTTTTAGTTTTTTTTTCTCATTTATTCTACTTTTTCTATTTTCTTTTCTAACTATTTTTTCCTTTGTTTTTATTTTTCACTAGTTACCAGTAATACTAATTTGAAGGACCAGTTATTAGTTTATAATTTCCACATTGACTAATTATTGATAACCAGTAACTAGTAATCAATATTGTAATTGGCAACTAATAACTATTCTTATAATTACTAATCAGAGACTATAAACCATAATAGTAATAAAAAAATCAGAAACTAGTAACGAAAAATTGGTAATCTATTTTTTTAAAAAAAAAAACATAAAGAATACTCTATGAAAAATAAGTTAGCAAAAAAAATTATGAAAGTAAAATAACAATAATCTGAAAACTTATATCCAGATTGGTTACCGGCCACAAAACTAATAATAATCAGTAACTAGAGAAACTAGTAATCAGATTTGTAGTTTATTATCCCTGGGACAGAAAAAAAGGAAAAAATAAATAAATAAAAGAACGAAAAAAAGGTAAAATAAAAATAAAATTTGTAGCTCATTATCCCTATGAGATGAAAAAAAAAGGGGAAGGCAACGGGGTAGCAGAATAAGATAAACAGAAACTAATAACCAAAAATAAATTGCTATCTAGAAAATATAAACCAGAACTAGTAAAAAAAAATCAGAGACTAGTAACCAAAAATTTGTAATCTAGTAACTAGTAACTAACCATTATGTGCCTAAGAAGGTGGAAAAAAAAGAAGAAAAAATTAATTAGTGCTTCTCTTTTTTTCCCTCTAAAAAAGAAAGAGAAGATTCTTTTTAAAAAAAGAAAAAATGAGAGTGATTGAGTTTTTTTTTTTTTTTTCTAAGAAAGGACCAAAAAGTAGACTCTTTAGGTTTTGAACCCAAGAAGTCATAGAAAAGTATTAAAGATAGCATCAGGCCACAAACTAATAAAGCAAACACGCCACGTTTTTAAGTTCCTAAACTAAGTTTTTATTAACAAATACTTTCAAAGAAGATGGCTTTAATTACAATAGTGCCACCGCATCATTTGACCGTATTTTTACAATTTTTTTAGTCTTACACCATATGAAACATGGTATAACCATATATTTGTAATTATTTCTTTTTTTGTACGTAAAACTCATATAAACCCATGATTATTAGGCTAAAGGATTTAGAGCCCAATGATAAACACAAACAAGAAATATTAGCTATTTCAATTTGGATTCTCTTATTACCTATTGGGCCAAGATAAATAATTATTGAACTAAAATAATTTAGAGCCCAATAATAAACATAATTAATTAAGCCCATTATATATTAACAATGGTAGTCATATAATACTATATTATATATCTAGTTCAAGCTTAAACACATAGATATATATTAACTATTCTATTTTTATATATTTGTAAAAGAAAATCAGTAGTACTTATTAAATTAACCTATTAAGAGTTCAATATCAAGTCTAATAAATTAAACTCACAACACATTAAATAATAATCATATGCATGAAGTTAGAGTTACATGTTAATTTTTATCCCTTATTAGGCACATGTGTTCCAACTTGGCTTTCATGTGTGTATTTCACTGCAACATATCCACAAAATTCATTAGTGCATAACTGTTCAATTTCTATGATTAAAGAAATTAAACACATATATTAAAATTTTTGTCTAGGTAATAAGCTTGATATTACAAGATAGACCCAAAGTCAACCATTTATTTTTAAATAATACAATATCGGAGAGATGTGAATTATTTCCACCCAACCAATACTCAAAGTTAAGATGTATATAGTTCCTTAGAAAACAAACATGATACATTGGTCAAATACAAAGGTCTATCTCATTCAAAACCTAAATTGTCAACTTGAAATTTCCAAGTTTCAAAACCAAATATCCCGGTTTTAAGTCTAACCAAATCCCAAATATCACAAAAATTTTCAATAAAAGATTCGCAAAAACAAACTTGATGAAATCAAAATAAGACAATACACAATTTAAACAAAATCCAAGATATCAAGAAAATTGCTCACTTAAAGAGTGAATACATTATTCACAAAGTATTGTCAATGCATATTACAAGAATAAGGAAGCAATTTCTAAATATTCAAACCGAGTGATCACACAAAAACATTCTCTAAGTAAGTTAAAAATCAAAATCTCCGAAGCACAAATAATGTCAAAACATGACAATCAAACTGTAAGATACCAAATTACTATCTTAGAGCCTAGGACATTCATATAGCTAACTACCATACTGGACATAGGAGTACAAGAGTGAATGTCTATTCGAATCACTGAATTTCAATAGGAGTAGAATTTACTAGTCTCGTGTCAACCCTAACACTTCTGAGACTAGAGTATCTAGAATATACTCATTCCAAGGATACCATAGTTTCACTATAGGGAGATGAACAAACTATTCAGAATGAATCGGAGCAAAGACAATAGATTTAGCGAATTCTGAAGTGATGTATGAGGTATTTGTCGAACATTTTTCCAAAATTCTGTTTTAAACGCCATAATATCATAGGCAAAATCCTAGACAGATCTGAAGCCTAAAGCTTTGATACCATTCCATCATGACCAGAAATCCAAAGTCGTAATTTTTAGTAATTTTAAGTAAAAATATAATTAAATATCGAGTTTACAAAATTCAGGAGAAATCAAGTACTTAGAATTCTCATTTTAGTCCTCAAAATATTATAAATTCCATAACTAAGAATCCTCTCATTAGTTTTAATTACTCAAGAAAAATGTCCATTAAAGTTTAAGAAAATTTTCTTGTTATTTTCAATTGGTACCTTATTAACAAATCATAAATTTTGGTACAATGAGTTCAATTAAAATTAGTCAAATGTCCAAAATAGATTACATAAATCATTTGTAGTTCCAAGTAGTTAATTTTGAAACAAAACCATTCTTATACATCCACTTAGTAAGTATACTAAACTTGACTAAATAATTTGACATAGGAAAGGAAAGGAGATATAGAGTAGAAACCAAGCAAAGAAGAGGTGTGAAGCTGCAAGCTTATGCCAAACATGCTTGTAAAGCCATCATGACAACTACCTCAAAATAATTCAACACCAGAAAATGGAGAAAGTAGGAGGGTGAGTACGTGAATGCTCAGTAGAGATTCAATTACAGGTATTAAACCAGTATGAAAATACTTACTTTCAGGGTCTTTTATTTTCAGTTAAATACTCAACAGTTTTATGGAAATCCAATTAAATTCATTATCCAAAGGTTCAAATATTCCAAACCATTATAAAATACCATCTCAAACTAGTACATATTATTCAAGTCTTCACAAGTACATTGAATACCACCTAATTCCATAATTTCTAATGTCTATAATATACATGAGTTCCAGTCATCTATTTAATGAGCGTCACTTTTCTTTCCTTTTCCTTTTCTTTTATTTTCCAGTATTATATTGAAACACCGTGATTCAAGTGTTCTTATCAGAACATCATAATTCTCGTATTTTTATTGGAACACTATGATTTCGTTGACCGTGTGTGATGAATATGCAATGCAATACTATATAAATGACATAAATCAGAATATGTACCATTTTCCACAAATTCACAAAACACACCATGCAATGTTTTTAATTCAATCCAAGTTTAGTTCTCAAAACTAAATTCTCATTCCACTTAAATTTTCTAGAATTTTCGACAGCATAGCGGTTGTTTTTGTCAAAATCCATAAAATTCAATTCCTCTATAAAACAGTTCCAAAACAAGATATATGGCATACCAACCAATGTGACGTGCCTCCCAGACAGTTTAATATCAAATCAGATCCAAAATAATGTACATAAACACATTTTCTGCAATTTTTCTCAAAATTCCATATTTGTTCAAAATATGTAAATTCATATCAAAACCAATTTTAGAATCAAGTAATCGAATCCCTACCTCATGAACACAGTAATAGAACACTATGGAATGCACGTCGTGTCTTTTGTTGATCGCTCAAAAGGTTTGGAATTGTTTTCGAACCCTCGATCGTTTGCTTTGAAATGTCATTTTTCCAACGGAGCCTCAAATCGAAAAACAGACATCACTACTGAATTCCTAACACCCAAATTAGCTAAGTTAGACATATGACTTAATCAATGCGGATTCGAGCCAAAACTCGACCACGTTACATGCAAAACGAGGAAAAATCTGATATAGACCGCACGGTTTGACGAATTGGTCAAACTACACTTGCAATTTGGTTTACAGATTGACGTTTCAGACCTACCAAACTGGCCTTGAACACCACTAGCCATTCCTCATGATCTAATGATATACTTTGTTCTCGTCCTATGCAACCAATCTTGAATCTCAGTAATAATTCGACATGGGTCCCATTTCTTCACTTATCAATTCCAAATGGCACGTGGACTTCAATTTGAAAATCACACCGATTCTATGGATTTGCTTCACACCTGATCGAAACACCTCGATTCACTTTTCTCTTCTCTAAAGCAATCTTAGCCCTCCATTTCTTCATCCAACAGCCATATTTTGTCTAACTCTCTCTCACACCCTTAATATTCAAGCTTAGCCATTGGATCTCCATCAAAGTTCGACCACAACTATCCATTTTAGGGTATTTTGAATACAGTATCAACTTAGGTATTAGGAGCTACCAACAAGTTCCATTTGTGAAAGAAAAACTCTAAGACTATTTTTGGAGCTAGAAAATACCAAAAAAATATCTTGTACATATATATCAATATATATTCTTAGTTTTAGATTTGTGAGTTGATTTTCATTTTATTTTCTATTTAATGATTAATATTTTTGAGACCAACCTTTGAGTACCAATTTCAAGAGGACAAATTTAGCAACTTTGAGAGAGAAAATTCACAACTTTCAAGAGGATTTCCAAAACTCAACAAAAAGGGAAAAATACACAAAATTAGTTTTATTCTCTTAACTTATCTCCTTTATTTTTGTTTCTCTTGTATTGGTTAGAATGGATTGCATAGTATTCTCAATATTTATTATGAGCTAAATATTTTTGTCTAGGTTTATATAATAGCTCAACATTGTAACTTTATTATTTTATCTCTCTTTAATTTATAAATTTTCTTATTGACTTGTTTGCTCTATTTGTACTTAATGCTATTAATTATTTGATTACTAATTAGTTAATTATTATAAACCATAATGGAATCGGGAGATGAAGCTATATGTTTAGCCATAAATAGAATGACATATATCTAAGGAGGATAAGAATATATCACGTGGTGTGTGTAGCCATTAGATAGTGCATAAGCTTAATAATTCCTTTTAAGTTTAGTTCTCATAGGAATATAGTGGATTAGGTCAAAGTGAAACGTCTATTTGACAACAGAAGAAATTTATATATAATTAGGTGCACTTAGCTAATAAGTTACTTTGTTGAATGTAATTGAAGAGAGGTAAAAAAACATAAGTGAGGGTTGGGTGAACTTGTAAACTTAGGTTTTTTTTTTCTTGATTTTTCTTTATTTCTATGTGCATTTTATTTATTTTCTTTTGTATTTTATTTTCATTTGTTTTATATTTAATTTTATTTTATTTACGACTGTTTGAAAATTTTAGAATTGATACAATTTTAGTATTTAGTACAGAGTTAGTTATCAATCCCTGTGGGTTCGACACTTTTACTTCCTTATCTTTATTACTTGTGACCATGCGCACTTGCACGGGTGTGTGTAAATACCCAGTTGCTTAGTTCTACACTTGCACATATTAGCAAACAAATCATTAATATCTTGATCCACAATGGAATTTAAATTCATTGCTTTGGATAAGCGTGGTGAAGAAGTTGAATGGCTACGGCAATTCTAAGAGGATATTGCGATCTGGTTAAACCTTGTGCCAACAATTTGCATTCATTGTGATGGTCATTATGCAATTGGAAGAACACATAACAACATGTGTTATACTAAGTCTAGACATAATATTATTAGACAACTATTCTCAACTGAAGTTGTCTCTGTTGATTATATGAAGTTAAAAGATAACATTGTGGATCTGCTAACAAATTGTTAAATAGAGAATAAGTTGATAAATCATTATGGGGAATGGGATTATAGCCCATGAAAGAATAAGGTCTATAATAAAAATCCAATCTAGTTGACTGGAGAGATCCTAAGATCTATGTTTAAGGGGCAACCTAATTGTAAAGACTTAATTAGATCATTGTCAGGATTAACTTATTGTCCATTCCTGTGACGAAGTAGTTATGCATGCATGGTAAAGGATAAGATATGCTTTTAATAATTGTTATTATGCATCTAAAATCTGAGCAGAGTAATATGGGTTATCCTTAATTAAGATATCACCTATGTGAGAGAGATGAGGGATCACTTTGAAAGGGAATTATTTAGGGCTCGATTCTTTAGAAACTCCCGTAGAACCACACATTGGCTTATGGCAAAAACAAACATAAAACTAAGAACTGAATTATGTCAGGAAAGATTCTTGTGTAAAGTATGTTATCGTTTATGTGACCAAAAGAAAAGTTCAAAGATAGTGTGTCCACTGATAGCCAATAAACATACTTTCATGAGGGAAAGTTCAAAAGTGAATAAATACCAATCTTATGCAGGTTTCGACCATTAAACTTTATCGCTAGATTTTACATGATTATGTCTCAGTTTCATTCATGTCGGAGATTGTTGGAAAATGGTGTATAAGAACCATTATCAAGTGCCCTTTTGAGGCATAAAAATAAGTAGGACCTACCTCTTATTTTAGATAGGTCGGTAGATTCTTTTTCTCCTCCATGATAACTTTAAAATCGTATACCCATTGGCTTAAAATGGAGTGTTGGTGAATAATTAATTGATACTCAAAGTACACCTATGAGTTTAGAAAAATGAAACAGAAAAGCTTGTGAAGCTTGTCTCATATTGGAAAAATATAAAGACAAAAAGATGCATATATAGCTTTGCCAAAACCTAGTTGTAAGAATGTATGGCATATAGGCTCTCTCATGCATGAGGGGATGCAAATTGTAGGACCCCAATGAGAGCTTGTGTGCTTGGGCTTGTGTGCGAGCACGTCCTGCAGATATGAATGCTAGGCTCAGACCTCCACTATGTAGTTGGCTTCTTTTTTGTCCTACTCTTATATTTTTCCAAACTAGATTGTTTTTGTTTCATTTTATTTTGCATTAAGCCTAAGCAATTACTTACTATTGCGATTACGAATTTTGTTTTGCAATAACTTCAAAACTAACAAAGGTTACATAATAGTAATGGTTGCCTTCAATTTTTAACATTTCAGTTACATTTTTGTGGACCAAATTACACCTACATGAATCCTACAAAAGGAGACTTAAGTCTTCTTAATACCTCATACCTTCAGAAGCTATTCTCCTATATTCCTTATTTTTCCTTCTAGTTCTAGTTTTGTTCTATAGTTCTATGGTTATAGTTTTAGTTCTAGTAGTAGGTGATTCTTGATAAAGTTAAAAACCAGTTTTCAGTTGGCAAGAAGTAGAAGCTTGGTGTTTTGCTTGCTACTTTGACAAATTGTTGTATCATAGGAGACGGAAGCCTAACGACCTCTAGTGTCTTAGAGGAGGCGAATCTTTTTTAAGGAAATTGTATAATGCACAAGCTTTAGTTTATTTCTTATATAAACCTTTTAATTCATGTTATATTATTTATATTCATATCATTCATATTCAATTTTGTTCTATTGTTCGAATGTAATATTGAATATTTTTGTGATATTATTTAGATTATATTTTGTATCAGATATTGTTTGTTCTTTATACATATGTTTGCTCATTTTGCCTAACAATAAAGAGATAACCTTTAATAAGATCATACCAGATTATTTCTGTTGCAAATATTATTTCCCATTTAATCTCAAATGTCGTACTACAAAGCTCATATCAATGGTAAATACTGAAAAACACATTAGATCAAATATTTGGCTTGATGTAGCAACATGAAGCATTGATGTTGCAATGCGAAGAAGTCAACAGAAATACTCTTCGAGTAATTAAGTGACGACTTGAAAAGAATTCTTAATATTTTGCAAGGAATCATCATGAGCAAGAAAATAGCAGTACAAACTTAAGAGGCTTCCTCAATACCATAAGAGCTTATAGATAAGATCCAACAGTAGACAATGGTCTTGAATTAGAGAAATCCTTGACTAGAATATAATTTAAACAGATTACACAATGTTAGTGTTAGAATAGCTCATAGTTGTCATTGACTCTTAACTATTCTCCTTGATACTACAAATTTAAGAATTTTTTTTTTCCTTTAATAAAGCCTGCAATGTTATCATCTCTCTGAATAATAAGGGTGCTAAAAAATATTTAATGTATATGTAGAGGAAATATAATAAACTCACGGAACAGAAGTGGTAAATTGTTTGTAGAGTGGGAAGATGTTTCAAGGGCTTCTTACAAAATTCAAGGTCCAAAGTACCAAAAACTGAAAAATCTTGGACGGGTTGAATTTTTTAAAAAACCCTACATTGATAGAAAATATCACTTTTTAAAAGTTGTTTAGAAAAATAACACTTTTAAAAATATTTAAAATATACCACTTTTTCTTCAAATATGGCATTTTTAAATGCTACTTAAAGTAACCAGTTGGGTTATTTGAGGTAACCAATCTAGTTAATTGATAGAACCGATCAAGTTACCTCAGTAATTTGACCGATTAAAGTAACTTGACAAGTTATTCAAATATATCATCAATTAACAAAAAAGTTATATTTTTTTTAAATACTTTTAAAAGTGATATTTTTCTAATTAAAATTTGGAATTTTTCGAAGAACTTCAAAATCCGGGATTTTTCAATTTTTTTGAAAAGTTACCATAAAAATTAAATTTTCTCGTGTTTCAACTAAATATTTAGAAAAACTATGTGAATGACCAACTTTTTAAATTAGTTTAAGTATATGTCCATGTTTTCAAAGTTATAGCAAAATGTCCACGTTTTCTAAAGCCAGTTGTTGAATATGTTGTATTTCCATTTGTGAAAATTCTTGTCCAGCGTTTTTAGAAAGGAATTATAAATATATGATGGGCTCAGTTTTTCTAGATTCGGTACCATATTTTTTAGAAAAATATCACTTTTTAAAAAGTTTTTTGAAAAATGTCATTTTCTTTTCAAGCACTGGTAACTAATAACCAAAGGTATTTATAACTGGTATATAACTGGTAACCGGTAACCAGTTTTTAGACACTAGTAACCATTCTTAAAATGGTATTTTTCTAAAACCATATTAAAAAAGTGGTATTTTTCAAAAAAAAAAAGGGTACGGGAATTTGAAAAAAAAAAACCTAACGCACCATATTTAAAAAAATAGACTCTTCATAATGAGTAGCTGAAGTAGAATGAATTGCTTTAATAACATTGAAGAACTAAATACACCTTATTTAAAATTGAAAGTATTTATCTATTTGTACTTGCACCTTTCCTAATTCTTAATCCTCATACACCTCATTAATTTACTCGGATTTATTGTTTCCTTCTCACACTCAAGTATATCATTTTTTTTTTCTAAATAATTTCATCATTATTTAGCAGTTTCCATTCAAGATTTTGTTTTCTAATTTGATTTGTTCTTTCCTTTTTGTTCTAGGCTCGAGGGGAATATTTTATTTATAGTGAGTGCATGCATAGAGGATCATCATTGCGGAGTCCAATGACTTGGTCCTACTTTGCTACTATTAAAATATGAGGCGATAAAAACAATAGAATTAGAGAAACACAAGAGATATACGTGGTTCAGCAATTGGCCTACGTCCACGGGCAGAGATGATGAGTTTTCACTAGCAATAATGAGGGATTACAATGTGTAATATTGTGTAAATATCCATGACCCAGATACACTCGAAGTACCAAAATCAGAACTTATCATGGCAATTGCTCGGTGTTTACCAAATGGGCTCTTTGGTATATGTAGTACAAGGGTTTGGGCTTAGTGAGCTTTGTTGTGTTTGGGGCTTTGCTTGATTGGAAACTCATTGATATGTGCTTACAAGGTTGTCATAACATTAATGTGGGGGTCTCTGCAAGGTTGCTGCAAGCTCATCTCTGCTTTGATTCTTCTCTCAGCTTCTTCTATTTGTTTGATCCGTTAAACTCTCTTGGATCCGTCTGAACGGGTAAATAAGTTTGTACAGAGATTGTATAGTAGAGATTAAGAAATATATATATTGGTTACTTTGGTTTTGACTCTGATCAGAAAACCACTTCTTCTTTTTCCTCTCCTCCCTGGTTGTCTCTTAGTTCTAGTCTCTTGGTTTACTTTGAAGGCGATCAGAAAGACCAACTTTTTCCTCTGCTCTTCTTATTGTTGCCCTCAGCCCATCTATTTATAGTGTCATTTTACTTAATGCCCAAGTACAAATCTGGGCAACCCTTGATTTGGGCAGATATTTCCTTGATCAGCAAGATTGAGTGTTGCTGAGAGGCTACCCTGCTTTGCCTGAGGCTTCTATGTGACAGTCTTGCTATCAAAGGGCCTTATGTGATAGCCCATGTTTTTGTCGTGTGACCAAAATGATTCCCACTCAACATCGTTTTAGGCAAAACTAACAATTTTGCCCTTCTAGTCAAATTGGCCTATCAACATTAACTCCCTAAATATATATAGGAAAGTTTCTTTTATATGTGCATAACTTCATCCTTGACGTACACTAAAGCTTGTTTTGTTCAATCAAGTAGTACAGCAATGCCAAAGGAAGTGATTTTCAATACTATTATTAAATTATGTTTTTGTGCCATCTCTGTTCTTCACTAGGGAGCCCATTAGATTTGAGCTTCCATTCTGAGACTCACCAAGATGTGGAATTGTAGATCTTTCCTTGTCTAGAAATCTTTCTTTGATCTTTGTAAAACCTTGTAGCCCCCTGACAATATATATATATATATATATCTTTTCCTTTTACTAATGGCATGTAAACTTTGTGGTGAAGAATATAGTCTCTGTCTTAGATTCTGACAGCCTAAGTTTCTGTGTGAATTCAGCTTCTCTATTTTTCATCACTTCATTTTCTCAAATGGTATTGAAAATCCTAAGATAAAGCCCCCAACTTACACACTAGTTTGTTGTGGCTTTATCTCCATTTTGATCTCCTCATAGTCTTGTACTCGAAAAACTTATTGTTGGCCCTTCAATGTGATGCTTGACATTCATTTGACTTTTAGAGCCTTTGTATAGACTTCTGAACGCTGAAAGTCTTCGAATTTGGATTTGTATATTATTGAAGCAAACCTTCCTTGAATTTCCTTGAATAAAAATTGTAGAACCTCTCTTTTGTTTAAGGAGATGAACAATGTATGTTCAACTTTTCTTTAATCTCCAAATTATTTGAACATTGTTGAAACGAGATTGCAAATCGAGGTGCTTTAGAGGATGGTTTAAGTGTCTAAACATTGCAGAACAAGATTATGTTCTCTTCTCCATCTTGTGTGTATAATGAGAATGTTTGATGTTGGTAGTAGTGGTCTTCAACTTTCTTTCATGTGTATATCATATGACTTCTTAATCAAGGATTTTGTTGGGTAGCTTTGATTTTCTTAAGCATACACCTTATGAACAAAGTTGATGAACGATGATCTGAATCTTTTTAACTCTGTTATTGGAATCTGGATTGACTGAAGTTATGAGCACACATACTTCGCAGTCTTAACTTGAATGCGTCATATATACCAGCTGAGGATCTCATTGTAGAAATCTTGCTTGAATTGCATATTTGAATATGCATCTTCAATAAGTAGCGGTCTGACTTATCTTCTAAAATATATGCTCCCCACAATTAAATTTGATGTGTATTGTAGATATTTGAGGGGTAGTTTAAAGCTTTGCTTGTAATGCCTAGCGGTGATCTAGCACTTTTACTTCTAGTGCACAAAACTCCTGTCTGTAATGCCTGGTAGTAATTCAAAGCTTCGGTTTGTAATGTCCGATGGCAATCTAGGGCTTTGCTTATGGTGCTTGGAGAGTAATCCAGGGCTTTTATTTGTAGTGCTTAACGTAATCCAAAACTTCTACTTGTAATGCTTAGGAGGTAATCCAGGGTTTTGCTTGTAGTGCATGGGGATATGCAATCTAGGGATATTCTACATCTAGTACTTGGGATGTAATCCAGAGCTTTTTTATATGTGGTGCCTGGGATGTAATATGGGTCTTTTGTTTGTAGTGTTTGGTGGAATCCAAGGCTTCTACTCATCTTGCCAGGGGAGTAATCCAGGGCTTTTACTTGTAATGCCTGGTGATAATCTATGCTTCTTTTTGTAATGCCTGGGGTGCAATCCACAGCTTATGCTCGTGATGCTAAGTGGTGATCCAATTCTTCTGTTTGTAATGCCTAGGGGTAATCTAGGCCTTTTCTGTATGTAATGCCTAGGGGTAATCCAGGGCATTTCTGCATGTAGTGCCTGGGGAGTAATTCAAGGCTTCTGTTTGTAATACTTGATGGAATCTAAGACTTCTGCTTGTGTTGCCTGAGAGTGATGCAGTACTTTTGCTTGCAATGCCTCGCATAATCCAAGGCTTTTGTTTGTAGTGTCTAGTGGTATTATAGGGCTTCTGTTTGTAATGTCTGGGGATTTGCAATCTAGGGTTTTTCTATATATAATGCCAGAGGGGTAATCCAAGGCTTTTCTGCATGTGGTGCCTAGGGAGTAATCCAGGGCTTTTGTTTGTAATGCTTAGTGGAATCCAAGCAGATAATGCTTAGTGGAATCCAAGGCTTCTGCTTATAATGCCTGGGGGTTAATCCAAGACTTTTCTTTATGTAATGCCTGGAAGGTAATCCAAGTGTTTTCTACATATGGTGCCTGAGGAGTAATCTAGGACTTCTGTTTGTAATGCATAGGGTTTAATCTAAGGCTTTTAAGTATGTAATGCCTAGGAGATAATCTAGTACTTTTTTGCATGTGGTGCCTAGGGAGTAATCCATGGCTTTTTGGGTTGTGGTGCCTCAAGGTACTCCAACGCTTCTTGTATGTAGTTTCTTGCTCTTCCTAATCTTGCTTTTCCTTCATGATGTTGTAGAGATTACTTGAATACAAGGTATTGTTATACAAATAACTTAAGATGATATTCTCTAGCTTGTGATGCGATACTTCTTCTCTGGAAAAGATTGCCAATCACCTTGAGTCTCTTCTCCACCTTTTTCTCTTCTTTTAAAATTTCAAAATTAGCTTTTGATGTGTTTTTGCATGGTCATCATCTATGAATCCAAAGTTGTCTTGAACCCAGTTGAAGCATGAATAAGTCAAAGTCGTGTAAAAACGCATAAGCTCTTCACATTGTCCATGCTTAGATGCATAGTTTTGAATGACTTTAGGAGTACTCTTCCTTCAGCCTCTTAAATACTTAGCATGATCAATCCCTTAATTCTCATGAAAACTCAGTTAGAGAATTTATTGTCCTTCAAGTGAAGCCAAGAAGTTGGCTTGAGTTTTCTTCAAGGCTAGAAAATGCTTCATTTTGTAGTTATCAATCTTCTTAGGCACATTTTGTAGACGAACACAATAAGTTTCTTGGGTTCTTCGAGCTGGAGTTATAATCTAACAAAGGAGATGAGTGCCTTGGATTGATTAGCAGTATGAAGAAGTCTTGCAGAATTATTGGCTTTTCGTATCATTTCCCATATTCCTTAAGTGCATGCTTTATCAATGAACTTATCAAATTCAGTGCTTTTGAAGGAAGCTATGTTTGGCTTGTTGATTACTTTTTCTATCTCTTTAATTGTCATGCTGCAAGCATCGTTGGATTTGTTGAATGTGGAATCATTTTGTCAATTTGCAACCAAGACGTAGGTGATAGATTTCATCATGAAATCTCGTATGTAATATGTTGAGAAAAACATCTTTCAAGAAAATAATTAATTATAAATTCAATGTACTAATGAAAAGTTTGTTATTTAATCAAATAATTGTAAATAATAAAGCCAATTGCATCACAAAAAACTATTAAGGTTGGTGCAATATTAGTAAAAATACAAATTCAATCTTGAATTTCTTATTGCTCAGATATAAGTGTTTGTGAAAATTATTTCTATGGAATAAAAGAAACAAGATTAACAAAATATTATTCGTAGAGTACTCATGTACGAAAAAAATTCAGTTTAACATTGATAAGCAAATAAAACGATCAAAGTATGATAATAGCATCAATTATAATGAATAATGTATAAGCATGGAATCAATTAGAATAAACAGTATTGTCAATCATCAACCAACAACATAAAAATAACCACCAGGAAGATTAAAGCAATATTCAAGCTTTAAGCTCTAGTAGAAATGATGCAATTTATAATTCAAAATTCCATGCACTATTTATGAATCCTTTGCTACTTTAGCAACTAAGCAACAAGGTTCACAACCAAGTAACAAGGTTTATAAATATTCTATGGTCACACTAGCATTTTGTCAAACACAAAGCGATAAGTAAGAATGGGTAAAAGGATAAGATGCTTTGATGTTGCATTCCAACAAAAAAGTAAAAATCTAACAATCAATTTGAAGCCAATATTTTTCAAAGTTGTACAAGCATGCATCTTCAAAAATGTGTCAACATCATTAATCAATTGAAAACAATGAAACAATGAAGTTCTGGCATATTAAGTTGATACAAGTATTTTGTCAAACACATAGCAGATAACATAATTTGGTTAAGCATTCTAGCATCAATAGATTTACGGATGAAAAATCAATCAAAGCAACTTGGAACAAATGTGGTAAGCTGTAATTAAAATAATTAAAAATAATTATGTAAGAAAATACTTAGTTTTTAGGAACACGGAGAGATCCTTTTTGTAGGAAACAGAGCCTCTGCTACTTTTCTTATGATGAAATATGAAGGAACCTGAGTTTGCCAAATCATGAGTGGGTCATGTCCAATCTTTCAAATAGCTGGTCTTGACAATACCTGAGGACTTCATTGTTGATATTTGTCGACCAAACATGTTTTGATTATTTTGTTTTTGGGATAAGCTTTACCTCAACCTAGATCCAAGTGGTCAGATCTAGCTTGGTGATGTCAAAATAAGATAAATAGCTAAATCTAGATCTTCTTCTTGACAACGTCAGATCTAGACACGATTGTTGAAGCATATTGAGTACTTTCTTCTTTCAATGAAAATTGAGGAAAGTACTCCTAGTAGAGTCGCCAAATATTCCGGGTTCAAAGGGAATATTTTATTTTATTAATCCTACGTTGATGCTATTTAAATATAAAACATTAAAAAAATGAATATTAGAGAAACACAAGAGATATATGTTGTTTAGCAATTGGCCTATGTCCGTGGGCAGAGATGATGAGTTTCCACTAGCAATAATGAGGGATTACAATGTGTAATATTGTGTAAGTACCCATGACCCATATACACACAAAGTACCAAAATCAGATCTTCTCATAGTAATTGCTCAGTGTTTGCCAAAGGGGTTGTTTGATATATATAGTACAAGAGTTTGGCCTTAGTGAGCTTTGTTGTGCTTGGGGCTTTACTTGTTTGGAAACTCATTGATATGTACTTGTAAAGTTATCGCAATTTTGCTGCAGGGCTTGTTATGGATTTTTATACGCAAGTGCACGTATTGAACAAGTAATAAAGTGATGAATAAAGATATCGTTCCTACAGAGAAATTGCTATAACTTGTTAAATACTAACCTACACTAGTTATCAATTTATCCAAACAATCAAATTAAGAATTCTAAAATTAAAATTTAAAATAAAAAAACAAGAAAATAAATAAAACAAAATTAAAAAGTGCAAATAATTTTTCAAATTACCAATTAAAATAAACCTAGGATTATAATTTTCACTCTATGTATGCCTAAATTACTAGTTACCCCCTTTAAATTACTATTTAATCCGAATTGTCAATCAAGAACCCTAGTTTATCCACAAGCCTCTTCTGATAGTCATGTAGAAATATCTCTTCTAATTAACTTACTATATTCCTATGTGAATTAGATTAAGAAAAGATTCATTAAGAGTAAAGTCTTTCAATAATTGCACATGTTATGTAGATATATTCCTATCCTACACAAACTCATATAAGCATGATCATGTGTTATTCTATCTAGGTCTAAATCTGAAATTCCTTTTCCAAGTTCATACAGATTACTAATATCAATTTAAGTGGTGATCAAGCACTCAAAAGCATTAAGAACAAGATAAAATAAACAATTCGTAAATTAAAATCACAAAATCAAAGAGGCAACATCATAATTCAAACTACATATAGAGATCCCATTGTAATCCTAGAAAATAAATTTAGTTCATAATGAAAATAACAAAACTAAAAATAAAAATTTGCAACATAATGAAAAACTAAAAATAAAAATAAACAAACGAGAGTTTCACAGAGTGCAGAATGATTGAGAACAATCGCAAGCCTCCTCCTCCAATTGCTCTCTCTATTAATCTCTCTCTCTGGACTATTATGTTTCTCTCTCTAGAATGGTGTATTTTTCTCTCTGGTCTCGTAGCCCTTTTATAGCTGATGGGAGTGAATTCACGTTTCCCAAAGGTCTGTTCTGATTGGTGGAAGATATGTGTCAATTTCTCTTTTTTTTTCTCTTCTTTTCTCTTCCCCGTTTACCCACGTTCCTATTCAATTTCTGCTACTTGGGCAATAATCCCATCCAGTGCAATTCCGTGCTCTCAGCACTAAACAGAAGGTTGGTTGGCTGAACGGAAAGTGGACTTGATGGAGCTGATGTGGTGCATTTTTGTTGGATGTCAAAACCGGGCTTACGGTAGCTTGCCGCACAGGATCAGACAGCCCTGAAGACTCCCTGCGCTAGCCGTCAGTTCGCGGGCCCTATATGCTCCCTGCCCAACCACTCCACTCGCCTGTTCTCCGCGTGAAACGCACTCGCCTACCAGATGCACCTGTAGGTTGATCCGACGGCTCTCAACACGAGTGAACTCCTCATCCTAACTCGCGCACCTGCTCTTGCTTCAACCGAAATTTCCTTTTCTTTTTTTTCAATTTCTTTTCTTTAAAACCTGATTCAATTAAATTAAATTAAAACCTAAACCTAATAAAAACCTATTTGAATTTTCAAATTAAATTAATTTAAGCTAATCAGAATAAAATACCTAAACCTAATAAAGTAACATAAAATTAAATAAAAATAAATCTAAATCAAAATAAAATAAGACAATTTAAACTACTTAAAATCTAAATACAAAATTACTCTAGGACACAAAAATTTAGTAGATAAAAAGCACAAATAACACTATAAAAATAGAGTTTATCGCACCCCAAACTTGAATATTTGCTAGTCCTCGAGCAAAAGAAAGAAAAGAAAAACCTAAACAAAAACTCTAAAAACCTAACCATAACCCAACCATGACCCAGTTCAATTCTCAAAACTTTGCCTCAAAGATTTCACATATTATAAAGCTCAAAGAAAAACTCCGAACACTGTAAAAAGTTCTAGAATTTCAATTCAAATGCCAACCTAATTCCACTATAGATTCCTTGAGTGTGTGTGTGCGAAAACAATTACATTTAATCTCTTGTAACTAAGATCAGTTTATGCAAACAAGCAAGTTATAACAAATCTCAAGATACAAATATATAAACTCCATATGCCTGCTTTTCTTACCACTCTCCACTAATGTTGACTAACATTGCATCAAAGATCATTAGGACTTCATTAAGCTTGTAATGTATGGCTAAGGTAACAGGTAGGATGATAGACATTTTTGTGGCTCAAATCACCCTAAGCACATAAATTATTCTCAGATCTTTATACAACTTAACTCAACACTTTATTGATATAACACCCCAAACTTGTTTTTCACTTTCTTCTCTCACTCCACATTTCTTTCTTTTTCTTTTTCATTGAAATACTATACCCTCAAACTTATGATTTTTTAATCTTTTTTTTTTCAACACATTTTTTTCATTTTTCTTCACTTTTTTTTCTTTCCTCACATGGGTATAGTTTTTTTTTTTAAATCACAAAATAGTTTTCCTCAACATCACCCTTCCTCAACAAAAGATCATATGTGCTATCAGGTATAGGGTAAAATATTGAAAACCTTTTAAAACTAGGCTAAAAATATAGGTATCAAGGAAAAGGTCAATAATTAGGCTCAACGGGGCAAACTAAGGATATAAGTATATCAAAGGTAGGCCTGAAAGGCTCAAACGATCCAAAAATGACCTAAATCATATCTCTAATACAATGTCAGTCTAGGATTTCGCCTCAAGTGATAATCAAACAGATTCTAGAGTTTAATAATGAGATTTCAAAGATGTACTGAATTCACATAAACTTTCTCCAAATAAGCAAAACAATCAAATGCAACTATTCATGTGCTCAAAATTATCAAGGAATCATAAGCAAAACCAAACTAACACAGAATCAAGCACACAGACAAAATTAGCATTCATCATTCTTCCAAGAACCTTATTCAGTTAAATCAAATTCTTATCATCGGCATTCAATCATCAAACTAGGTCATGAAAATAAAACAAAACTATTTTTTTTTTAATTTTTCAATTTTTTTTTTTTTTAAATTTTGACTCCCTACCCCCAAACTTAAAATTAACATTATCTCCAATGTTAAAAATAAAAGAGAAGGCAAAAGAAAACTCCCTCAGATTTTCACACGAAGATGGAAGCTTCTAGTTCAGTCGCTGAAGTCTACGTATTGACCCCCAAACTTGTGCAAGAACCTAAAACACACAAAAATAAAATAGACAAAACATAACAAGGAAAAAGAAACCTAATAAAGTCAAAATTAAAAGGAAAAGAAAAAGTTCATGGGCCAAAAAGCGCTTGATTTTAAGTCATCAGCCTGACTCTTCAGCGAGGATCATTCAGGGAGGTTCGTACATGGATGGAAATGGTCTGGAGGGACCTTTCCCAAGCTTTTCAAATTTCAACTTCCTCCCATGATAGTACGATGGAGCTTTTGAAGAATGGACTTGTGCTAGGACTTCTGCTTTTTCCTCCTTGGTTAAGTCAATAGAGGTACTCTTTAAGCATTCTGTTCTCTGTATTTCAGTCTTAGATTGTGCAGATTCTGATGGATGCTTGATTGCCCTGAAGACATTAAAAGTGACAGCCTCATCTTGGACTCGTATTGTCAGTTCTCCTTTTTGTACATCGATGAGTGCCCTCCCAGTAGCTAAAAATGGTCGACCAAGTATGATAGGAATATCTTGGTCTTCTTCCATGTCTAGTACAATAAAGTCTGCTGGGAAGATGAATTTGTCAACTTTTACTAGAACGCCTTCTATTATACCCCTCGGATAAACAAGAGATCGATCAGCAAGTTGTTGGGTGATTGTTGTCGGCATTGCTTCCCCCAAGCCTAATTTCTTGTAGATTGAGAGCGGCATTAGGTTGATACTTGCTCCCAATCACATAGAGCATTGCTAAAGAATGAGTTCCCAATTATGCATAGGATATTAAAACTCCCGGGATCCTTCAGCTTCGCTGGAAGTTTCTTTTGCAAGACCGCACCGCACTCCTCAGTAAGTGCAACTGTTTCATAATCCTCTAGCTTCCTTTTACTAGACAAAATCTCTTTTAGATACTTCACATAATTCGGTGATTGAGCAAGCATCTCTGCGAAAGGAATGTTTATGTGGAGTTTCTTGAAAACATCTAAAAACTTTGAAAATTGTTTATCCATGTTGTGCTTGTAGAACCGTTGAGGAAATGGTAGTGGAGGAATATATGGCTCTGGATTATCTGGAAAAAGCTTGGACTTAGGCTTTTCTGGCTCAACACGATGTTTCTCGGATAGCTCTTAGGGTTGCACTGGCTGCTTACTTGAGCTCGTTGACGGTGAAGGAGCTAAAGGTGGTGAGTTAGGTAAAATATATTGACTTGGTTGCTCTATTTGCTTCCCACTTCTGAGAGTTATAAAACTCCACTGCTCCTTAGGGTTCACCTCTGTATTGCTTGGTAGATTACCTTGTGGTCGCAAGCTAACTGCAATGACTAATTGTCCAATTTGAGTCTCAAGATTCCTTAATGACGCAGCCTAATTTCGAAGAATAGCGTCATTCTTAGCCATGTATTGCATAAATATCTCCTCAAGTGCTGGCTTTTTCTCTTGTTGTGGTAGTGGCGCTTGTTGTGCAAATCCAGGTGGAGGCATAGGTTGTCCAGCTGAATTGGGCCCCTAATTATTATTGTTGTTCCAGGAGAAGTTTGGGTGATTCTTCCATCTTGGGTTGTAATAGTTTGAATAGGGGTCGATCTGTTGCCTGTTTAAATTGGCCACATATTGCACAGATTCTATATTGAAAGGACACTGGTTACTCATATGATTATCACCACAATTACTGCAAGCTATGAATAGGCTATTCATGGCACGAACTCCTAGCAAATCAAACTTCCTAGACAAAGCATTAACTTGAGAGGCTAAGGATACCATGATCTCCAATACATTTATGCTGGCTGCCCTCTTTGAATTCATTCTTTCTGACGGCCACTGATAGTTATTGGCTGCCATCTCCTCTAATAGGTCATATGCCTCTTCAGTTGATTTCCCTATCAAAGCACCACCCGTTGCTGCATCAACTATTGTTTTCAAATGTCCCATCAACCCGTTATAAAATATTTGAACTAACAACCACTTCGGGATTCCATGATGTGGGCATCTTCTCAACAGATCTTTATAATGCTCCCAAGCCTCATATAATGATTCATTGTTGAATTGAACGAAGGAGGTGATATCATTGCGCAGCTTGGCTGTCTTTGCTGGTGGAAAAAACTTTGCCAGAAACTTCTGTACCAAATCATCCCATGTAGTGATTGACCTAGCTGGTAAGGAGTTCAACCAGCTCTTAGCTTTATCCCGTAGAGAGAAAGGGAAAAGCCGCAACCTGATTGCATCATCAGAAGCTCCATTATGCCTAAAAGTGTCACAGATTTCCAGAAAATTCATAATATGCTGGTTTGGGTCATCACTAGGTAGTCCCCCAAACTGAACTGAGCTCTGGATCATCTGAATAACTGCGGGCTTCAGTTCAAAGTTGTTAGCATTAATAGTAGTCTTCGAATGCTTGAACTGAGGCCATCAATTAATGGGATAACATAATCACGCAGAGGCTTCATTTCATCCTGGTCACCCACTAGTACTGGAGGATTTGCTTCTTGATTTTTCGCTCTTCGAATCTCTCTAAGCGTTCTTTCAATCTCAGGATCCAATGGCAAAAGCTCCCAATTTCCTGTACGTCTCATGTACTGCTAAAGAGTACCTGAGATTATCAGAGAAAGAAAAAAAAATAATAATAAAAAAATAAAAAATAATAATAATAAAATAAAAGTTTGAATCAAATCTCAACTAATCGATATTAGTATTAACAAAAAATTATAGAACTATTTCTCTGGCAACGGGGCCAAAAACTTGTTATGAATTTTTATACGCAAGTGCACATATCGAACAAGTAATAAAGTGATGAATAAAGATATCGTTCCTACAGAGAAAATGCTATAACTTGTTAAGTACTAACCTATACTAGTTATCAATTTATCCAAATAATCAAATTAAGAATTCTAAAATTAAAATTTAAACTAAAAGAAAACAAGAAAATAAATAAAACAAAATTAAAAAGTGCAAATAATTTATCAAATTACCAATTAAAATAAACCTAGGATTACAATTTTCACTCTACGTATGCCTAAATTACTAGTTACTCCTTTTAAATTACTATTTAACCCGAATTGTCAATCAAGAACCCTAGTTTATCTACAAGCCTCTTCCGATAGTCATGTAGAAATATCTCTTCTAATTAACTCACTATAATCCTATGTGAATTAGATTAAGAAAAGATTCATTAAGAGTAAGGTCTTTCAATAATTGCACATGTTATGTAGGTATATTCCTATCCTACACAAACTCATATAAGCATGATCATGTGTTATTCTATCTAGGTCTAAATCTGAAATTCCTTTTCCAAGTTCATACAGATTACTAATATCAATTTAAGTGGTGATCAAGCACTCAAAAGCATTAAGAACAAGATAAAATAAACAATTCGTAAATTAAAATCACAAAATCAAGGAGGAAACATCATAATTCAAACTACATATAGAGATCCCATTGTAATCCTAGAAAATAAATTTAGTTCATAATAAAAATAACAAAACTAAAAATAAAAATTTGCAACATAATGAAAAACTAAAAATAAAAATAAACAAACGACAGTTTCACAGAGTGCAGAATGATTGAGAACAATCGCAAGCCTCCTCTTCCAATTTAGCCTCCAATTACTCTCTATTAATCTCTCTCCCTCTCTGGACTATTATGTTTCTCTCTCTAGAATGGTATATTTTTTTCTCTGGTCTCATAGCCCTTTTATAGCTGATGGGAGTGAATTCACATTCCCCAAAGGTCTTTTCTGATTGGTGGAAAATATGTGTCAATTTCTCTTTTTTTTTTTCTCTTATTTTCTCTTCCCCGTTTACCCACGTTCCTATTCAATTTCTGCTACTTGGGCAATAATGCATGGCAATAATCCCATGCAGCGCAATTCCGTGCTCTCGGCACTAAACAGAGGGTCGGTTGGCTGAACGGAAAGTGGACTTGATGGAGCTGATGTGGTACATTTTTGTTGGATGTCAAAACTGGGCTTACGGTAGCTTGCCGCACAGGATCAGACAGCCCTGAAGACTCCCTGCGCCAGCCGTCAGTTCGCGGGCCCCACATGCTCCCTGCCCAACCGCTCCACTCGCCTGTTCTCTGCGTGAAATGCAATCGCCTACCAGATGCACCTGTAGGTTGATCTGACGGCTCTCAACGCGAGTGAACTCCTCATCCTAACTCGCGCACTTGCTCTTGCTTCAGCTGAAATTTCCTTTTCTTTTTTTTTTTTAATTTCTTTTCTTTAAAACCTGATTCAATTAAATTAAATTAAAACCTATTTCAATTTTCAAATTGAATTAATTTAAGCTAATCAAAATAAAATACCTAAACCTAATAAAGTAACATAAAAATAAATCTAAATCAAAATAAAATAAAACAACTTAAACTACTTAAAATCTAAATAAAAAATTACTCTAGGACACGAAAATTTAGTAGATAAAAAGCACAAATAACTCTATAAAAATAGAGTTTATCAGGGCTTCTACAAGGTTGCCACAAGCTCATCTCTGTCTTGATTCTTCTCTCAGCTTCTTCTATGTGTTTGATCCATTGAACTCTCTTGGATCCATCTTAAGGGGTAAATATGCTTGTGGAGGCATTATATAGTAGAGGCCAAGAGATATATATATATTGGTTACTTTGGTTTTGGCTCTAATCAGAATACCACTTCTTTTCTTTTCTCTCCTCTTAATGAAGGGTGAAAAATACAGAGTATGGACTGGAGGGAAACTCCAAGCTTCGAGTGAGCCCAGCAAATGACGTTGTGTTTGAGTGAGTGAGAGTGATCTTATCTTGAATCTGAGATTGCTCTTCGATTGTTTTTGTGGTATTTAGAACCATCTTTGATGTGTTATTCTTTGTTCTGTTTTCTATCACGTTGTAACTATTACCCCCAAAGCTCCCTTATGTAGGCCTCTTGTCGTATTGCCCAGGTACAGAGTTGGGCACAGTCAGCAACACTGGGCAACTCTTCCTTGATGGGCAAGGCTAACTTTGCCAAAGCTAATATGATAGCTTAAGGGCTTTATGTGACAGCTTAGCAAGGATAAGGGTACCTTGACGGTACTGTGTATGACAGACAACATTTTCCACTAAAAGTAATTCTCACTCATTGTCGTTTTTGGATAAAATTGGCAATTTTTCCCTCCTAGTCAAATTGCCCCATCAATATTAGCCCCCTATATATATAAAAGAAAGTTTCTCTTATACATGTATAATTCTCGTTAATGCTGGTATAGACCTAATACTTAGGAAAAATTATACATGCATGAAAACTATGGAAAACACATGATCACATCATGAATGCAGCGAAAAAGTTAGCAAATTTAGTCTTTTTTGTCTAAAGTGAATTGTTCATATTTAACTTGTAGATTCACATGATTACCCGTAGGTAACTTGTGATCTATAGTAGGTTAAAATACCTTGAATATTTATGACAGTCTTAGGGAATTCTTCACAAGCATTTTATCTTGATAGATTTAATGTTAACTATTCTAAATTCTTTTATATTCAGATAAACTAGCAAACTTAGTTGAGTACTAAGAGGATCATAATTTTCATACTTGTCCATAGTTTATCCTTAGTTTCTGAATGACCAATAAGAGAATAACACATAATCTTCTTGTTTGATTATATGTCATTACATTTATGTTTCTTGTTTTACAATATGTGTACTACAAAATCTTGCACGAGTTGTCTGCTGATATTAAATCAGTTACTTTGGTAAATCACAAGTGTTAATAATTTTGTCAAGGTTCATTCTTAATTATTAATACCCTTGTTGAGGTATCATCATTAAAATTTTCTTCAAAATAATTTTTATAACCATAGAACATACATATATCAAGTACAGAATTATGTATAACATAAATCAAATCTAGAAACATAAAGCCTACAAATGAGATTAGGATTTATCTCTTGTAGCCTGTTCCTCCTTCATCTCCTTGTTGATGGTGATCAAATCTCCGACCCTAGATCTTCTTGTCTATACTCTTGCTCTTGGTTGATGAGGTAAGTGGGCACTAAGTTGAATCCTTCGTCAGAGAATGACCAAGAACATCTTGTTGATCCTTTGGAATACCGAGACGTGATATGAGACTATGAGGTTGCAGGAAACTTTTTCTCCCTCACTTTTACTGAGCTATGCGTGTAACTCTCTCTCTTTCTCTGCCTTATGTGTGTGGCACTAGTGTTAGGGCTGAGCAGTTTTTTCTCTCATGTATCTTATATATATGAGGCCCAAAATTGCTAATCCCAATCTAACTAGGATTGGGCTTGTTCTCCAATTTGGGTTTTGGGTGTATTTTTATAGATATGTCCAACTCATGGAACTTATTTATAAAAATACTAACTTTTGTGTAGAATCATTATGTTACACAGTTTCATAAAACTAATTTCACAAATACCACCAACCAATTAATGATCTTTGTTGACTTAGACAAGAGGCCTAATGGATCCAAATAACCTAAGCTCCAGTAGTAAAATAAGTACATAATAACTCTTATTAGGGAATTTATATAAATACTATTAGAAAATGGGACACTCCATTAAAGGTCCAATACTGCACTCTTAGATTAAATATCATGCCTTTTATAGAGATTTAATCAACTAGCCTTGATTAACTGATCCATCTAGCATATTCTATACCATATATAAAATCCCTATACAATGCCGTAGTTGGATAGGTGAAATTACCGTAATATCCCTCCAATACATATTTACTTTTAAGTTACCATCTTTCTATCAAGAAATAATATTGTCGATAATTTTGTTCTCAATAGCCATTTAGACAAAATTATTAACCAATTTACAAAGTGAATACTAAAATCTTAGATTTAATTATTCTATGAATCTTGAAAGATCCTAAAGTGGCATTAATGTAGTGTCCTTAACTATTTGGTGTTCCCGTCAATTCATAAGCCATAACCTCCAATATACTAGAGTTTGCCTCTAATTTCACAAAGGCTAGTCTTTTAACAAATCAAAAGGCTACAACCCATAGAAGCAAGTCCAGTCAAACATCAAGGATTAAGATCTATATGCTAAGACCTAGTTTGTGGTAATATTAAGAATTGAGTTATGGTACTCCAATTCTTTATATTACTAGGTCTAGTTCAATATACATAACTTGTTTATGTTGTACTAGTATTTCTATTAGAAGTCAGATACTTTAATAATTTGAGACACATCATTCCCGTTGAGATAGACAAATACCACAACCTATAGTAAATAAAGTATTCCATCTTTATTTATAGATTGTAAACTAGTTAATCTAGACTTAGATAAAAAAACAAGTCTCCTCATAATTAACACTTAATCATGTTTGTTTTTTTATACACAAATAAAGTCATAGAATCTTTTTCAGATAAATAAACTATTCAACTGAGGCAGTTTAATTTAGCAAATATCATATTTGAATATAAGTGAAAGTTGTTTAAACTAAAAGGATAAAATTAGAAATCTACTTTTTAGGGCAAATATCCCAACAATCTCCCACTTGTCTAAAAAGCAGTTACTCAAACTAACTTACTAAAAGCCTTAAAATGTTTCAAATGACCGAAATTTTAAAAAAAAAGGCAAAAACTAAGTGTTCAACTAACAACTTAAATGACTAAGAAAAATAATGAAGATCATAAGCTCTTTCTTCATCGTTTTCTTGACAGAGTTCTCTCTCGTCCTCCAGAAAGTCTCCACTTCTGCCGATGAAGGTAGTATTGGTAGATTATGAGCCCGTTTGGGATGACTTTTATTTCCTGAAGTAAAAGCTCTAGAAGATCTTCCTAGAAAAGCTAGTGGGTCTATGCTTCATTAAAAAGATCTTCTAATTAAAAAAAGATCTTCTGACAATTCATCCAAACAGCCCCAAAAGTAACTTTTGGGCTCCAAAAGATCTTTGGAAGCCATGCCAAACAGGCCCTATCTATAGAGGAGATAGCTTTTCTCTTCCTTCAGGTATGTGTGCTCATCATTGAAGACGATGTACTTTGTGGCTCTGGAGTCAGAACATAAAGTCTATTTTACATTTCTCCCACATAGTATAATAGATTCTTATAGAAGACATGCACCTTTTTGTCAAACATGAAGCGGTAGCTTTCTCTATACATCTTCGATACTGAGAGAGCATTCATACTTAACTCCAGTATATGGTAGCAATCTCTCACAATCATGGAGCTATCATTCATTTTCTGGTAAACATTGTTGAAACGAGGTTGAAAAGCCAGGTGTTTCTGAGGAGTTCTTGATGCTTCAAGTGTTTGGTCATTGTAAACTAAGTTTATGTTATTTCCTCCATCTTGTGTGTATAATGAAAATGTTTGATGTTGGTAGTAGTGGTTTTCAAATCATGTGACTTTTTACTCAAGGTCTTTGTTTGGTGGCTTTGATTTTCTCAAGTATACACATTTATATGGAGAATATGAACAGAGTTGATGAACGATGATCTGAACCTTTTCAGCTGTGTTGTTGGAATCTGGATTGACTAAAGTTGTGAGCACACATACTATGTAGTCTTAAGTTGAATACGTCATATGTATTAGCTGAGAATCTCTTTGTAGAAATCTTGCTTGAATTGCGTATTTGACTATGCGTCTTCAATAAGTAGCACTATAACTTGTCTTCCAAAATATATGCTTTCCACAATTAAATTTGATGTGTGTTATGGATATCTAAGGGGTAATTCAGAGCTTTACTTGTAGTGCCTGGCAATAATCTAGCACTTTTGCTTCTAGTGCCCAAAACTCCTGTTTGAAATGCATGGTAGTAATTCAAAGCTTCTGTTTGTAATGCTCGATGATAATTAAGGGCTTTTCTTATGGTACTTGGTGGTAATCTAACGCTTCTGTTTGTAATTCCTGGGGGTTAATCCAGGGCTTTTTGATATGTAATGTCTGGGATAATCTATGGCTTTTCTGCATGTGGTGCCTGGGATGTAATCCAAGACTTTTCTATATGTGGTTCCTGGGATGTAATTCGGGGCTTCTATGTATAGTGCTTGGTGAAATCCAAGGCTTCTGCTTGTAGTACCAAGAGAGTAATCCAAGGCTTTTGTTGTAATTCCTAGTGATAATCTAGGTTTCCTTTTGTAATGCTCGGGGGTTAATCCACAGCTTGTGCTTATGATGCTTGGTGGTAATCCAGGGCTTGTATTTGTAATACCTGAGGAGTAATCCAAGGCTTTTCTATATGTAATGCCTGGGGGTAATCCAGAGCTTTTTTGTGTGTAATGCCTAGGGGTAATCGAGGGCTTTTATGCATATGGTGTCTGGGATGTAATCTAGGGCATTTCTATATATGGTGACTGGGATGTAATCCAAGGCTTCTACTTGTGGTTTCTGGGAGTAATCCAGGGCTTTTGCTTGTAAATGCCTAGTCATAATCTAGGCTTTTATTTGCAATGGCTTGGGATAATCCATGGCTTATGCTTGTGATACTTGGTGGTGACCCTGGGCTTCTGTTTGTAATTCCTAGGGGTAATCCAGGGCTTTTCTGTATGTAATGCCTAGGGGGTAATCCAGGGCTTTTTAGCATGTGGTGCCTGGGGAGTAATCCAAGGCTTCTATTTCTAATGCCTAGGAGTAATCTAGGGATTTTCTATATGTAATGCCTGGGGGTAATCTAGGGCTATTCTGCATGTGGTGCCCGGAAAGTAATCCAAGACTTCTATTTCTAATGCTTGGTGGAATCTAAGGCTTCTTCTTGTGGTGCCTAGCGAGTAATCTAGGGCTTTTGCTTGTAATGACTGGTGATAATGTAGGCTTCTTTTTGTAATGCCTGGGGGGTAATCCATGGCTTATGCTTGTGATGCTTGGTGGTTATACAGGGCTTCTGTTTGTAATGCCAGGGGGTAATCTAGGGCTTTTCTGCATGTAATCTCTACGGGGTAATCCATGGCTTTTCCCATGTGGTGCCTAGGGAGTAATCAAGGGCTTCTGTTTGTAATGCCTAGGGGGTAATCTAGGGCTTTTCTATATATAAAGCTTGTGGGATAATCTAGGGCTTTTCTGCATATGGTACATGGGGGATAATCCAAGGCTTCTGCTTATAGTGCCTTACGGTTGTCCAAGGCTTTTTGCATATGGATTCTATAACTAGTGATACTAGATTTTTTTTTTTGGAGTCATTTCGACATTATGAGTAGCTTTTAGATGCTGCTTGAACATTGTGAATAGTTGTACTTCCTCCACAAGGTTGTTTTAGATGCAGTTTTAGCATTACAAATTGACACTGCATTAATGTTGTGAGTAACTATTGTCAAACAGTGTATATAATGCCTGGGGGATAATCCAAGGCTTTTCTATATGTGGTGTTTGTGGTGTAATCTAGGACTTCTGCTTGCAGCGCCTTATCATTATCCAAGGTTTTTTGCATATGGATTCTATAACTGGTGATACTTGATTTTTTTTTTTTGAGTCATTTCGATATTATGAGTAGCTTTTAGACGCTACTTTAACATTGCGAATGGTCGTACTTCTTCCATAAGTTTGTTTTGGACGCAGCTTCAGCATTGCAAATTGACACTGCACGAAGTTGCGAGTAGTTATTGTTGCTTTTATTCTTGTGCTTCCTTCATTATATTATAGTAAATGTTGCTTGACATTGCATGTTGCTTCAACAAGTAAATAGTCTTTTAAACACTACTTGAATATTGTGGGCAGCTATATCTTATTCCTTCTACTCTTGTGATTCCTTCGCGAGGTTGTAGAGGTTTTGAAAATAGCCTTTTAGATACTGCTTGAATATTATGGGTGGCTATATCGTGCTCTTCCTACTCTTCTGATTCTTTTAAAGGTTGTTGGGGTCGCCTAACTACAGAGTATTGTTGCAGAGATAAACATTGAAGATGATATCTTTTGGTTTGTGATTCAATGCTTCTTTTGTGGACAATATTGTAAGTTACCCTGAGTCTCTTCTCCATATTTTTTTTTTTTCCAAATCTCGAAATCTGCTTTTGATGTGTGTTTTTATGGTCATCATCTATGAATCCAAAGTTGTCTTAAACCTAGTTGGAGCATAAATAAGTCAAAGTAGTGTAAAAACAGATAAGCTCTTCACATTATCCAGGTTTAGGTGCATAGTTTTGAATGACTTTGGGAGTACTCTTCCTTCAGCTTCTTTGAATACTTAGCATAATCGATCCCTTAATTCTTGTGAAAACTCTGTAAGAGAATTTATTGACCTTAAAGCGAATACAAGAAGTTGGCTTTAGTTTTCTTCAATGTTGGAGAATGCTTCAATTTGTAGTTGTCAATCTTCTTAGGCACATTTTGTAGACAAATGCAATAAGTTTCTTGGGTTCATTGAGCTGGAGGTATAATCTGACTAAGGAGATGAGTGCCTTGGATTGATTAGTAGTTTGAAGAAGTCTTGCAGAATTATTGGCTTTTCATATCATTTCCCTCATTCCTTAAGTGCATGCTTTATCAATGAACTTGTCAAATTCGGTGCTTCACCTCAAAGGAAGCTATATTAGGCTTGTTGATGGCTTTTGCTATCTTTCTAATTGTTGTGCTACAAGCATTGTCGTGTTTGTTGAATATGGCATCATTTTGTCAATTTGCATCCAAGACGTAGGTGATGGATTTAATCATGAAATCTTGTATGCAGTGTATTGTCAAAAACATCTTTAAGGAACACTAAGAGATCCTTTTTGTAGGAAACAGAGCCTCTGCCACTTTTCTTGTGATGTAATATGAAGGACTCTTAGTTCGCTAAATCATGAGTGGGTCGTGTTCAATCTTTCATATATCCGATCTTAACAACATTTAAGGACTTCATTTATTGATATTTGTCAACCAAAGATATCATTTTTTTTTTTTTTGAGATCACCTTTACCTCAACCTAGATCCAAGTGGCTAGATCTAGTTTGGCGATATTAAAGCAAGATAGGTAGATGAATCTAGATCTTCTTCTTGAAAAAGTCAGATCTAGATACGATTGTTGAAGCATATTGAGTACTTTCTTCTTTCTACAGAAAATGAGGAAACAACTCCCCAGTGGAGTCCCCAGATGTTCCAGGCTCAAGGGGAATATTTTATTTATGGTGGGTATATGCGTAGAGGATCGTCATTGGAGGGTCGAAGTCATTACCCACAATAATGACTTGGTACTACTTTGCTCCTATTAAAATATGAGGCGATAAAAATAAAAGAGAATTAGAGAAACACAAGAGATATATGTGGTTCGGCAGTTGGCCTACATCCACGGGCAGAGATTATGAGTTTTCACTAGCAATAATGAGGGATTACAATATCTAATATCATGTAAATACACATGACCCACATAGACCAAAGTACCAAAATCAGAGTTTATCATGGTAATTGCTCAGTGTTTACTAAATGGGTTGTTTGGTATATGTAGTACAATGGTTTGGGCTTAGTGAGCTTTGTTGTGTTTGGGGCTTTGCTTGGTTTGAAACTCATTGATATGTGCTTGCAAGGTTGTCGTAACATTGCTGCGGGGTTTCTGCAAGGTTGCTGCAAGCTCATCTCTGCCTTGATTTTTCTCTCAGCTTCTTCTATGTGTTTGATTCGTTAAACTCTCTTGGATCGATCTGAAAGGGGTAAATAAGCTTGTGGAGGCATTGTATGGTAGAGGTTAAGAGATATGTATATTGGTTACTTTAGTTTTGACTCTAATCAGAAAACAATTTCTTCTCTTTTCTCTCCTCCCTGGTTGTCTCTTAGTTCTGTTTATTTGATTTACTCTGTCTTCTTTTTTCTTTGCTCTTCTTATTATTGCCTTCAGCCCATCTATTTATAGCATCACTTTACTTAATGCCTAAGTACAAATCTGGGTAGCCCCTTATTTGGGCAGATATTTCCTTAATCAGCAAGATTGGGCGTTGCTAAAGCTATCCTGCTTTGCATGAGGCTTCCATGTGACAGTCTTGCTGTCAAAGGACCCTTATGTGATAGCCCATGTTTCTGTCATGTAACCAAAATGATTCCCACTCAATGTCATTTCAGCTAAAACTAACAATTTTTCCCTTCTATTCAAATTGCCCCATCAAAACTTTTCACTACCCATCATGTTCCTCTTTTTAGAAAATTCCATAACCAAGCTTCTCTTTTTTTCCTTCCAAGATTTTGCTCTCTATTCCTTTTTCTTTTCATCATTTATTCTTTCCTTCTTGCACTTCATGTTGTTATGCATCCAATCAAATTCATCTATACAAAAAATTCCATAAGCATTATTTGTATAGAAAAATCTACAACTGAATTTTATAGGAAGTCGATGAACTCTTGCAATTCTATATCCAAACAACTACCTACATATCTGTGAATATGCAGTTCCTATTCCTACCCGTGAATATATAGTTATTATTCACTACAAAAGAATAAAAAGTCAGTAAACCCACGTATAATAAGAATAAGATCATAAAGAATTTATAAAGAGAATGAATAGAATATGTAGCATGAAGAGGAATACGAGAAAAGTAGCCCTAATTAGATCTTCTCATAATAAATAAATAAATATTATCTCTAAGTAATCTAATTGCAATTAAACACTTATTGGATAAGGTTTGATTTGAAATCTATATATTGCGATAAACAAAAATAATAATTATTTTTTTCTAAAATACAAAGCCCCATAAAAATACAAATAGTTTTAAAATGACATATAGGTAATAAAATGAGTGGTGCAAATTTTGCCCATAACTGTAGTAGCTCCATCTCCGTTGGAAAATGACAAAAAGGGGAAAATGTTAGACATAATCAAGGATTGAAAATAACAAAATACAATCCTAGGACCAATCATGTCAAATTATCAGGATAGTTTGTTGAGGAATAGAAGTAATACCTGGATCCACAGTAATTGTGAACCGAGAATGTACGAATATGATCATGCTAGAACGGTAAAGTATGATCACAAATGCATGAGCTAGGAACACAAGGATTAACGATCTTCCATAGCCAAATCCTTAAGCAGTACTCAATGGATTCTCTCTCTCTCTCTCTCTCTCTCTCTCTCTCTCTAAGATGGGTGAAGAGAAGAAGAGTAAAAGTTGTAGAATAATTTGACTTGGGGATCTCTATTTGATGAGGGCACGGCTAACAATTGAAATACAGATCCTATTCAAGTCCCAATTGGCCTGATTACAAGAGCTCGAGTTAAAAGGTTCAAGGAATCTCTTAATGGATTGATTCAAAGCATTTGGACTGAGGTGAATTCTTAGAGGCCTAAGGATGATGTTCCACATGGTCCATAAGGTTTGATTTCCATGATTCAAGCGTTGGAATAATCTGGAAATAGCTCTCTAAAGAGAATAGCTCAAGGTTGCATGAATTAAAGCCTAGTTTCCTAATTTGGGTGACTTACCCAATTTTGACTCATTAAGGAGAATAATTGGCTGCAATTAACTAAATTACCTTTCTCATTTATTTATTATAAGTTTTATTGCTGAGTTGTAAGGCTTACATGCCAATTTAGATACTTTCTTTTTTTTTTATTGAGGAATAGGCGTGTCATTTAGGGTAATTGTAGGAGTTCAATTTTAGAATTCTAATTAGGATTTTTTTTAGTTTCCTTTTCTTGTTTTGGACAGCTTCTTAGAGGGTTTTCTAGCTGCCAATTTCATGATCCTCTACGTATTTAAATAGCCAATAGCTTATTGAAAGAAAATAGATCAGATTTTATTCATAACATTGTGAGAGAAAATTCTCCTTGGTTCTTTTAGAACTTCTGAACTTATCAGAGATTTTCGTGGCGTTCACCTTTAACTTATCAATTAATCCCTCCATAATTGATTGTGGCGTCTTCATTACACGAAGGTTCTTGCTTCAATATAAGCTATGTGTCGAGTACCATTAAACCTGATTGTAGAACGATCCTTGAGTTCAGTTCTGATCACGGGTTTTGTCACAAGTTGACAGGGTTCATATCAATTAGTATCAAGAGACGGATTCTAGTCTCAGGTTTATTATATCCTTTATCTTTTCTCTCTAGTAAAAATCAGCCTATATTGTTTCTTCTTTCTCTCATCTAAATCGTCCTAAAAAAAAATCCTACTTAATGCCAAATTCTCCCTTGTTTAAGTCTGATTCGAATTCTTTGTTTTTTTCCTTATCCTAGTTTGCTTCTAACTCGTTAATGCTTATTTATGGTTACCTCTAACAAACAAAAAAAAAGGAGTAACCGAATGTACATGTTCTTGTCTTAGCCGAATTTTAGATTCCTCTTTGTTGATTACTTTGAGTTCGAATTTAGCTTTGTATCAGATTTCAGTTTAACCTTTGTTTTTCAATCCACATTCGGGTTCTTGATTAAAATAAAGTAAGAAATAAAAAAAAATACAAAAAAAAAACAAGAGGATCCGAATCCGACTTAAATATTTTTGTTCATTTTCCATTATTCATGTTTTAGGGAGTCCGAATCTGACCTTACTCCAAAGCGTGAAATTTTTGCTCCAAATTTTGGTATTTTGTGCTGTTAGAAACCTAGTCATCCGTGATCATTGTCTTTTTTCATTTAAAATCCGAATTCTTTTTTTTTTTTGGTGAGTTCTTGGTGAATTATTGTTGGAAATTTTATATTTGTTTAGTTAGTTCGATAAGAACCTATAGAGGATTATTTTAAGTGAAAAAGGCAAGAGTGGTGAGGACATAAGAGGGTAAAAACCAATCTGATATTTGTGTGAAACACGAGTGTAATTGAGTGAATCATTATTTGAGTGAAACACGTAAGGGAGTGTGTGAGGACCTTTTCTTTTTTCTAACTTTGTTTTGCAACAAACATGTCAGACAACAAGGACAAAAATACTTCTGGCAATGTGTTGGGAGTGGTTGATCTGAAACTTCTCATGGATGACTTAATTGGTGAGATGAAGAGAGTGATGAGAGCGGAGATGGAGCAGGTTCATGAGCTGATAGACAGCCACAAATCGCTCATAATATGCGTACAAGAGAGAGAGTCCAACCTAAGGAAGTGAGGGTTGAAGATGAAGAGTCTTGTGGAGACACTTTTAGTGATGAAGATGATCAGGATTCGATTGTTTGCATTAGGAGGAACAGTAGGCAATTTAGAGGAGCTAGGAATCAAGAAGATAATTCTTTGGGTAGTATTAAGATGAAGATTCTGTCGTTTCAAAGAAAAAATGATCTAGGAGCTTACCTTGAGTGGGAGAAGATGGTAGAATTAGTATTCGATTGCCACAATTACTCCAAGCATAAGAAGGTAAAACTTGCTGCCATTGAATTTTCTGGTTATGCTATTGTTTGGTGGGATTAATTGGTGATGAATAGGAGAAGAAATAGGGAGCATCTAATAGAGACATGGGAAGAGATAAAAATTATGATGAGGAAGCGGTTTGTACCAAGATACTACTAACAGGAGTTGTATAACAAATTGCAAAGTCTTAAGTAAGGTAACCAGAGTGTGGAGGAATATTATGAGGAGATGAAAGTCGCTATGATTCGAGTGAATATAGAGGAGGATCGGGAGGCTATAATGTCTAGATTCTTGGTTGGTTTGAATCGAGAAATGGGTAATGTGGTGGAATTGCAACATTATGCAGAGTTAGAAGATATGGTCCATATGGCTATAAAAATTGAGAACCAACTCAAGAGGAGAGGCAGCACACGTTTAAGCCAAAATCCAAGCACATCCGCCTAGAAATCAAATCAATGAAAGAAGAATGAGAAGCAATATATGATAAAGCCAAAAACTGAGCAAAAGTAAGAAGTGACCAGCCATGTAAGTCAAGGTAAATCTGATTCTTCTACTTCTAGGAATCAAGATATCAAGTGTTTTAAATGCCAAGATAGGGGTTACATAGCTAGCCAATGTCCAAACAAAAGAGTTATGGTGTTGCGAGATGATGGTGAGTGATGGGAATACAAAATATCATGTTTTTCTCCCTTAATGTTTTGTCTTTTATACTTATTTGGTCCCTAAATGTACTCATTATTCTTATATTTTTATTTAGGATGCAAATGGAGGAGTTAAATGAAAACAGAGCTAATTGGGCGATTTTTGACAGTTTCGGCATTGCATGGTAATATGGGTGTAGCTCTCNGCATATTTTTAGAAGATTTCGTAGGCTTCTAATAGATCAATTAACGTGTATAAAAAGAGGGAGATATAATCAGACTTGGGACACGCCTCTATCTCATCTCTTCTTTTACTTTTCCTTCGAGTTTTCATCATGGCCCTGCGCGGCTAAACTTTTATAATTGGTCAAAGGAAACGGAAGCCTCGGAATCAATAAAACTGTGAGATCTAATTTATTGTTTAATTTATGCTTTGTATATTGGATGTTCTTCTATTCTTATTTTTATGATTGTCTCGGTTAATTACTAGGAGGCCTACTAGTTTAATTATTCGTTGCAATATACTGCTGGGTTAGAAATCAAATCCGTAATTGTTTGATCCCTCTAATTTGTGAAGTAATTAAGATTTAATGATTTGCTACGTTAGAAATTATTAGATCTTAGGAAGAACGTTCAACTAAATTAAATACAACCGCTTGTGTTTGTGTTGTTTAGTTTCATCGATCTCTCTAATTCTTAAAGCTGCTACTAAATTAAATCTTTAGCGCTTGTCTTGGGTTATTCAGTAGTTAGGACTAATTAGATCACCTATTTTCTAATTAACTATGATTAAGGAGAGATAGGAATATGGTTCCAACGGTGAATATTCAAAGTATGAATTGATATATATATTTGTATTGATGATCAGTTATAAAATTCCGATGGTGGATATTGACTTAGATCAAAGTTTGTTCTTTTGATTGAATTTGATATTTTAATCTGAATTGTTCTTTAGTTGTTTTTTTTAAAATTGTTTTCGTTAAATTCAAAACCCTGTTTCCCTATTCTTGTTCATAAAGTATAAAATTTGACTAGATACTCTCTGTGGGAACGATCCTTACTCTCATCACTACATATATTTTCATAAGTATAGGTTTTATTTTTGGTTGCCTGCGACAGCACACCAGTGAGATCGAAACCGGAGATGAAGATGACACTGACACTATGCCACCATTAGAGGATGGCGATACTGAAGAATACGTTGCCCTAGGTGATTTGTTGGTGGCGAGTAGAGCACTAAGTGCGCAAGTCAAAGAAGAAGAAGAGGTGTAACGAGAAAATATCTTTCATACTAGGTGCCATGTTCAAAACAAGGTATGTAGTGTGATTATTGATAGCAATAGTTATACTAATATTACTAGCACTACTATGGTAGAGAAATTAGGGTTACCAACTATTAAACATCCCCGACCTTACAAGTTGCAATGGCTAAATGATAATAGTGAAGTAAAGGTAAATAAACAAGTGTTAGTTTCTTTTCGTATCAAAAAATATGAAGATGAAGTTTTGTGCGATGTGGTTCCGATGCAAGCAGAACACTTGTTACTAGGTCGACCATAGCAATTTGATCGGCATGTTAACCACCAATAAGTACTCATTTGTGCTTAATCAAAGGACAATCACTTTGGTTCCTTTGACACTAAAACAAGTTTATGAATAAGTGAGGCTGCAAAAAGAGAGTGAGAAAAAAAAAATGAGTGAAAATAAAAGAGAAAAAGAGAGAGAGGCCAAGAAAATTGAGAGCAGAAAGAGAGAGATGGAATCGGTCATTGAGAGAAAATAGAGAGAAAAACAAATTTCTATGCAAAAGCAAGTGAAATTTATTTAAAAGAGCGGTATTTTTAAATTAGCCAATGATTGTACTTTTATACAAAGAAAAATTTTTAAACACTAACCAACTTGAAGCTTCTTTACCTAGTTCTGTTGTTTCTCTCTCGCAGGAATTTGATGATGTTTTCCCCGAGAAAATTCCTAGTGGATTACCACCAATCCGAGGAATTAAGCATCAAATTGACTTCATGCTCAGTGCCACTATTCGAAATCGACCAGCCTATAGGAGTAACACAGACGAGACAAAGGAACTATAAAGGGAGGTTACTGAATTGATGGAAAAGGGGTACATTTGAGAAAGCATGAGTCTATGTGTAGTTCCGGTAATTTTAGTTCCTAAGAAGGATAGATCATGGAGCATGTGTGTTGATTGCCGAGCAATTAATAATATAGCGGTAAAGTATTAATATCCTATACCTCGCTTAGATAACATGTTGGATGAATTTCATAGTTCTTGTGTCCTTTCTAAAATTGATTTGAAAAGTGGATATCTTCATATTAGAATAAAAGAAGGTGATGAATGGAAAACTGCATTTAAAATAAAATATAGTTTATACGAATGGTTAGTTACGCCTTTTAGATTAAATAATGCTCCTAGCACTTTAATGAGATTAATAAACTATGTTTTGCGTGTTTTTATTAGAAAATTCGTAGTTATTTATTTGGATGATATTCTGATTTATAGCAAACATTTGGATGAACATTTGATGCATTTAAAATAGGTTTTAGATGTGCTTAGAAAAGAGAAATTGTTTGCTAACTTAAAGAAGTGCACTTTTTGCACCGATAAGCTTGTGTTTCTTGGTTTTGTTTTGATTGCACAAGGAATACAGGTTGATGAAGAAAAGATTCGTGCTATCCAAGAATGGCTGAGTCCAACAAGCATAAGTAATGTGCGAAGTTTTCATAGACTTGCTAGTTTTTACTAGAGATTCATGAAAAATTTTAGTACCATAGTCGCACCAATTACCGAAGTTATCAAGAAAAACATTGGGTTCAAATGGGGAGAGGAGCAAGAGAAGGCATTTCAATTACTCAAAGAGAAATTAACTCATACACCTTTACTTGCTTTACCTAACTTTGCAAAAACTTTTGAGATTGAATGTGATGCTTCAAGTTTAGGTATTGGCACAGTTCTTATGCAAGAAGGACAACCAATTGCATATTTTAGTGAGAAACTAAGTGGGACTACTTTCAACTACCCTACTTATGATAAAGAAATATATGCATTGGTTTGAGCTTAAGAAACATAGCAATATTACCTTTAGCCTAAAGAGTTCGTGATTCACATCGATCATGAGTCCTTGAAGTACCTTAAAGGTCAACACAAACTAAACAAGCGACATGCACGATGGGTGGAATTCATTGAGATATTCTTATATGTCGTCCAATACAAGCAAGGTAAGAAAAACATCATTGCCGATGCACTTTCTTGAAGGTACATACTAATCTCTACTCTTGATGCTAAAATACTTTGTTTTGAGCATAGTAAAAAATTATATCCTTTAGACCATGACTTTAGTGAAGAGTGTGTATCTTGTGAAAAGATAGTCAATGGTAAGTACTTTAGACATGAGGATTTCTTGTTTCAAGAAAATAAATTCTGCATACCAAATTGTTCTGTGTGAGATTTGCTAGTGAGAGAGTCACATGGGAGAAGGTTAATGGGACATTTTGGAGTTGCTAAGACCTTAGCCGTTTTACAAGAACAATTCTATTGGCCACACATGAAACGAGATATTGAGAGAATTTGTGGTAGATATGTCACGTGTGGGCAAGTAAAATCCTGAGTGCAATTCCATGATTTATACACGCCACTACCCATTCCTAGTGAGCCTTGGATTGATATTTCGATGGACTTTGTGTTAGATTTGCCTAGGTCTAAAAGAGATAGAAATTTAATTTTTGTGGTGGTGGATAGATTTTCTAAGATGGCACATTTTATTCCATATCACAAAACCGATGACGCTTCCCATGTAGCTGATTTGTTCTTTAGAGAGATTGTAAGATTGCATAGCATGCCTAGAATAATAATTTTAGATAGAGATGCTAAATTCTTGAGTTACTTTTGGAAGACTTTGTGGTGTAAGTTAGGAACTAAGTTATTGTTTGCTACTACTTGTCATCCACAAACTGATGGTCAAACCGAAGTACTGAATAGGACTTTGTCTACTTTGTTGAGGGATATTATTAAAAAGAATAGCAAAACTTAGGAAGAGTGTTTACCATACGTTGAGTTTGCTTATAATCGTATTGTTCATTCTGCTACTAAGTATTTACCATTTGAAATTATTTATGGTTTTAGTCCTTTAACTCCATTGGATTTAACACCATTACCTTTGTCTGAACATACTAACTTGGATGGAAAGAAAAAGGCTGAATTTGTTAAGCAGATACATGAGAAGGCAAGACTTAACATTGAGAGGAAAATGGAGCAATATGCAGCACAAGCTAACAAAGGTCACCGAAAGCTGAATTTTGAACCTAGAGATTAGGTTCAGTTGCACATGAGGACGGAAAGATTTCTGGCACAAAGCCATTCTAAGTTGCTTCCAAGAGGAGATGAACCTTTTCAAGTCCTTGAATGCATCAACGACAATGCATACAAGTTCGATTTGCCAGGTGAGTACAATGTAAGTGCCACTTTCAATGTTATTGATTTAAGTCCTTTTGATGTAGGTGATGATTTAAGGACAAATCCTTTTCAAGTGGAGGCGAATGTTGAGGGCACGGCTAACAATTGGAATACAGATTCTATTCAAGTCCCAATTGGCCTGGTTATAAGGGCTCGAGCTAAAAGGTTCAAGGAATCTCTCAATGGGCTAATTCAAATAGATTTGTTCAAATTTATCAATTTGTTCGAAAATGAATAAAAAAACTAAGTTAGCTTTATTTAATTTTCCTTTCATATTATTCATTATTGCTCTGCCACCATTATTCTGCCATTGTATTTGGAGAGAGGAATAAAGAGTAAAAAGATGAAGGAGATGAAGAATACTCCATGAAAATGTGCATATAAAATGTTTAGGCTGTTAGTCTTTACTCCATTGGATTCCAATCAAAGGGTCTCTCAGAATAGCTTTACATATGGCCAAAATAAAGGGCCCGACTATAGCTTTGTCCTTTAATTAAACTAGCACATATATTTTGGATGATTTTTTATTTTTTTAATAAAATCATTTGTAAGTATAATTTTTGTTTTTAAATAATAACAACAATAACTCTCTTTTTTATTTCTTAGATACTATAGGTAAACCGTAACAATACTTACGATAATTTTATTTATTTATTTAACATAGAATGCCCAAATATCACCTTCTAAATTACAGTTTAAGATATTATATATAACTTCCTATGATACCATCAATATCCTCATAATGCAAGCATCTAGATAAGATATGTATGGCAATATTTTTATTTTAAATACTTATTTCATCCTTTATGACAATCTTTTCTTAAATACTATAAATAACCAACTAGATGCCATGAGTAACAAAGTAGGATACTTATGGTAATAATTCAACTTCCTTTCTAATTTATTTGCTTACTATTATGACACTTATGGTATATTTTTCTCCCTTTTATAAAGGCTTCTTATACAAGCCTTAATGACTATCTTTCATTGGATATTATAAGTAATCTGGTAAGATACCTATGATAACTGCTCAACTCTCGTTCTTGTTGGAATTAGTGGGAGAAGCTCATAAAAGCAGTTATTTTTATGTATATATTTTCATATTAATGAAATAAAGGATTATTCAATTAATTATTTGTGCATAATATTATTTGAATAAAGGTCCCCTTAAGTGTTTTAATATGTATCGTTGTGATGACGATGTAGATTCACAAAAGACATATATACAAGTTATTTACAATTAATTAGTAGTAGTTCATAGTAATATAAATAAATTTGGGCAGTTTATTTATGCTATAGTAGATTTTGTAATAATTTGACTTCTCTTGGTCAACTTAAGTCAATTGGTATAACGAGATTTACATCGAACTAGATCATAAATGAAATTTTATCAGTTTTGAGTCTTTATACTTTTTGACGTTGTCCCTTTAAGTCTTACGAAAGTCATTTGCCTCGAAACACTACTATCCAAGTCTATTTCCTACTCGTGTCATTGTACTAAACAAAACAATGGATATGATTTTGAAAGACATTCATACTTCCCCTATCAGAAGTGTTAGTCAATTTTTAAGTGTGTTGTTGACTTTAATTATTTAGCCTACAAAATTGGCAATTGGCTACTTTCTTTTGCTCAACTGGCAATGGGCTACTTAATTGATATTTATATTGAATGTAGAGATATCCATAGAAGATATATATACAAGTGATCTTGTAACTAATTAAATTGGTTCTCATACATTGATAAACAAAATTGTGTGATTTATTTATGTGTAGAGTGTAGTAGACTCTAGCGATTAGTTTGTCTTAACCATGATGAGTTTGTCGATGATTTTTTTTTAATGGACAGATCTATTTCTAGAAACTAGGTATACTAAGAGAAGATGCATGGGCATAAATAAAGCATAGAAACTTGGTTGTCCATTAGTCGAACTTCTCGAATGATCAAATATGCATATTAAAAGAAAAGAAGAAAGTAAATACTGCGTGATAGAAAAAGAGAAAATGATATGGATAGTACTAACTTGGGCCAAAATAACTTTTTTCTTTTTACATTTTTCTAAAAATGATATTTTTAAAAGTGTCAAAGATTTTTAAAAGACTTTTTGACTCATGGTCAAGAGCTTCTTAACCATAAGAAATCATTATTTAGGACCTTTTCATAGTCAAAAAGTTTTTTACCATAGTTCAAGACGTCATTGACACTCTTAAAAATGTTATTTAAAAAAAATGCACAAAAAAGTCATTTTGGCCAAAATTAGTCCTACTCATGTCCTTTTCTAAAAAAAAGGGGTTTTAAAGGATTGTATCGTTAAAAGATAATAAATATACAAATATACGGTATAGCAAAAGAAATACATTCTTGGTATAGAGAAACACCAAAAGAATTAGGAAACTACAGTGTAAAAATATGGTGGTACTTTTGTAATTTTGTCCAACTAGCCTAGCATTCTACTTTTTATTTTATTCTTTTCCTTTTCTCTTTTTTTATTTTTTTTCCCTCTTTTTCTCTCTCTTTTGATTTTTTTACTATTTTTTATTCCTTCCTTTATTTTTTCTTTTCTTTTTTCCTGTCCTAAAGATAATGAACTACAATTTTTCTTTTAATAAACCAGTTACCATCATTCTCACTCTTATTTTATTTTTCTATTTTTTTATTCTTTTATTCTTTTCTTCTTCTTTTTATTTATTTTCTTCCTTTTCTTCTTCTTCTTCTTCTTCTCTCTCTCTCTCTCTCTCTCTCTCTCACACACACACACACACACACACATTCTGACTTTTTTTTCCTTCCTTTATTGTGTTATCTCTCTCTCACATTCTGACTATTTCCATCCTTTATTTTTTTTTTCCCTTTTTTTCTCTTCTAGGGATAATGAGCTACAAATATTTTTTTAATAAATTAGTTATTAGTTATCAATTTGAAATTAGTTACTAGTAATTGGTAACTGGTTATTAGTTCGTGTACAGGTTACCGGCTACTAATTTAGCTTCCTAGTTCATCTATTTTGTTTTTAAATTTTTTTTCCCTTTTTCTATTTTTCTTTTCAATTGAGCCATGCTCCTCGTTTTTTTTTAAACATTTTTTTTGTTTCTTTTTTTACTTCTCTTAATTGAGCTATTACCCTTTTTTTTAACTAAATACCAATAACAGATATAGTTACGAGTTACCAATAACTAGTTATTTTCATTTTCATTAGGTTAGTTACTAATTACTAGTTACCTATTATTAATTTCGTTATCGGTTATTTTAGTTACTAGTTACAATTTGCTTATTAGTTTACAGATTGGTGGATAGTTAAAAGACTAGTGAGGGGTTACCACTTTGGTTACTAATTTCTGCTTATCGTTTTGGTTACTAATTTATGCTTACCATATTAGCTACTAGTTTCTAGCTCTGGATTATAATTTCTATTTAGCACATTCATTTTGTTACTAGTTTATGATTTACCATCAACCAATTTGGTTACTGGTTATAAATTATCAATTTGGTTATGAGTTACCAATTATAGGAATAGTTATTGGCTAGTAATTACAAATTTGGTTACTAGTTACCGGTTACTAGTTACCGGTTATCAGTAACTATTCAATTTAGAAACTAGAAACTGGTAACTACTCCTTCAAATTAATATTATTGGTAACTAGTAGAAACTAAAGACAAAAAGAAAAGTAGTTGGAAAAGGGGAAAAAAAGGAAAAGAAAATAGAAGAAGTAAAATGAATTAAAAAATGAAAACTAAAAAGGAACAAAAAACAAATAACAAAAAGTCAAAAAAAAAATACTAGTTTATGGTTACTATCTTGGTTAATAGTTTCCAGCTCTGGATTATAATTTCTAGTTAGTACATTCATTTTGGTTACTAGTTTCTGATTTACCATAAGTTAATTTGGTTACTAGTTATAAATTACCAATTTGATTATGAGTTACTAATTATAACAATAGTTATTAGTTACCAATTACAATATTACTTAAGAAAATAGAAGAAGTAAAATGAATGAAAAAGGAAAAACTAAAAAAGAAAAAAAAAACTTTAAAAAAAAGTTGAAAAAAAAATTACTAGTTTCTGGTTACTATTTTTTAATTACCATTTTGGTTATTAGTTTCTAGTTTTGGATTATAATTTCTAGTTAGCACATTGATTTTTATTACTAGTTTCTGATTTATCATTAACAAATTTGAATTCTAGTTATGAATTACCAATTTGATTATGAGTTACCAATTACAAGAACAGCTATTGGTTACAAATTACAAGATTGATTACTATTTTTTTTATAGTAAATTGATTACTAGTTACTGGTGCCAATAACCAGTAAATTTAGAAACTAGAAAGTAGTAAGTCCTTCAAATTAATATTATTGGTAACTAATAAAAAATAAATACAAAAGGAAAAATGGTTAGAAAAAGAAAAAGAAAAAAAGAAAAGAAAATATAAGAAGTAAAATGAATGGAAAAAAGAAAAACTAAAAACGAACAAAAATAAAAAACAAAAAAAAAAAAGTTATTGGTTACTAGTTTTTAATTTACCGTCAACCAATTTGGTTATCGGTTATGAATTACCAATTTGATTATGAGTTACCAATTACAAGAATAGTTATTAGTTATTATGAGTTATTGGTACCAGTAACTAGTAAATTTATAAACTAGTAACTAGTCATTCAAATTAATATTATTGGTAACTAGTAAAAAATACATACAAAAGGAAAAATAGTTTGAAAAGGAAAAAGAAAAAAAAAAGAAAAGAAAATAGAAGAAGTAAAATGAATGAAAAATGAAAAACTAAAAATGAACCCCAAAAAAAAACAATTATTGATTACTAGTTTCTGATTTACCATCAACCAAATTGGTTATCAGTTATAAATTACCAATTATAAGAACAATTATTAGTTACCAATTACAAGATTGGTTACTAGTTACTAATAACTAGTAACTAGTCAATTTAGAAACTAAAAAACTAGTAACTAGTCCTTCAAATTAATATTATTGGTAACTAGTAAAAAATAAATACAAAAGAAAAAATTGTTGGAAAAGGAAAAAGAAAATAGAAGAATTAAAATGAATGAAAAGATAAAAACTAAAAAGGAACAAAAAAAACAAAAAAAAAAGTTGAAAAATAAGATGAAAGAAGACTCAGAGGGGTTCAAACCCTTAACTTGAATAGAGGGGCTAACAAACCAAACCACAAAGCCATCAAGCAGCTGAGATGTTTTTCCTCATTTTTATTTTATATCTTATGCGCTTTTTTAACTTTATTTTCTAAAAATACCAACCGCATACGGTATTGACAGCTTAATATCTTTTTGACTATATATGTCTAATTCTTTTATGTGTTTACCGTGTATTTCCTAATTTTTCAAGAAAAAACAACAAGACCCAAAAGCAAAACTGTACAGGGAATTTATAAGATCGTACTTAAACAATCACTTTGGATCGTAAACCTCCCAGCATTTTTGCCACACTAAAGCCTAAATAGACAAAACTAAAGACGAAAAAAGATCTAAAAAGTAAAAGAGTATATATTATTGGACTACCAAGGAAAGCATAATAAAGGACTAATGATCATGTACTTAGCCCAAAAAATAGAAATAAATGTTAGGGTTTATGCCCTAAAAGCATGTATATTTTGGATATTTGCTGAATTAATAAAATGACATTTTTCTATTTGAATTTGTGCATAATTGGTATGTCTTTAAATATCAGAAAATTCCTAGTTTATTTATGTGACCAAAAATTTAGTATATAAGTATTATATACATGAGGATTAAATTTATGGAAAATAAACTAAATATAGTCCATAATAATTAATTAAAGTTTGGGATCTTTAATTAAATATTATTAGTACGGTCCATTAACATTGAGAATGTAATAGTCTTATCCGGACTATTGATGTGTTGACATCACAATGGAGGTACTTTATATAATTCGATTATATAGGACAGGACCAGACATGATTTGAATCTCACATAAATTCCTTTAACTGTTGAGAGTTCAAATAATGTCAATAGATGATCATAATATCACACTTATTTAATTTAGGCTATCCTTATTAATTAGATTAATTAGATTAGCCAAATTATTCCTATAATAATAAATTTAGATTTTTAGAAAATCTAGTAATTTATTTAAGACCAATTAGATTGGACTAATAAATTAACCTAGAAAATTATATTAGATATAATAACTAGGTTAAATAAAACATTAGATGTTTATTAGTAAAAACACATAAGATTTTAAAATAATGAGTGGGAGAGGGGTATATGACAATATATCCCACGGTCTCCATTATTAATTAATCACCGTGAGATTTAATTGGCGCCTAGAGACGCTTAGATTTCGTCCTCCCTACGGAGGGTGTCCATTTAAATTAATAACAAGGCTTAATTTCCATTAGATAGGATTTTAGAATGTATTTCAAAATTGACCTACCCTACGGCGGCAATTTTGAGTTAAGTTGCTAAAATCTGAAATAATGGGTCACACTCATGAGGGTACAATTAAACTGTTAATAGTATCCTGACCATAAAACGGTAGTTAATAAATAAAAGAAAATATGAGATATTTTGATGTTTTATTTATTAATTGAGAATGTCTCAATTCAATTAATAATTATGTGACCTATCCTACGACGGCACCTAATTAGAGAAAATTGAATTACCGTGGAATTAGTAAATAAGTTTATGTGTTTACTTACTTGCATCATGCATCATGTTTACTATTCCGAATTCTTTGTGATATTTATTTTCAAATATGTTGAATGTTGTTTTATTTATTTAATTTCAGCAAATATGTCAACCTCGAATCCCATTATCGCTTTACTCGCAAATGAAAAATTAACTGGAGATAATTTTATCAAGTGGAAAAGTAATATGAACATCGTGCTTGTTAGTGAATACTACAAGTTTGTGCTTACGGAGGAATGTCCTCCACAACCCGCCGCAAATACTACTCGTGCTGCACGAGAAAGCTATGAAAAGTGGACTCATGCCAATAATAAAGCTCGCTGCTACATGTTAGCAGGCATGACTGACGTGCTTAGAGCTAAGCACGAAAGGATGGAGACTGCTTATGAGATAATGGAGTCTCTCCAGGCCATGTTTGGGCAACAATCTGATCAATCTCGACATGACGCCATTAAAAAGGCTATGAATGCGAAGATGAAAAGAGGAACTCCAGTGAGAGATCATGTTTTGAACATGATTAATTACTTTGGAGAGGCTGAAGTTCACGGGGCTACGATCGATGATTGCACCCAAGTGAGTATGATTCTGGAATCACTTTCACCTGATTTTCTTCAGTTCAAGAGCAACTATGTTATGAACAAGTTGAATTATACGATGACTCAACTGCTCAATGAACTGCAAACCTTTGAATCGATATCGAAAGATAAAGGTAAAGATGGCTCAGCAACTATTGCTGAAGCAAATGTTGCAGAAGAAAACCCCTCTACCTCTAACAAAAACAAGAAGAGGAAGAGCAAAGGTGCCTCTGGGTCTAAGCCCAAAAAGAAGCAAGAAGTCAAAAGAGAGGAAAGCATATAGAGAGAAAGTATCATCTGATTAGAGAGATAGTACATCGAGGAGACGTGGCCGTTATGAAGATAGCATCTGAAAACAACATTGCTGATCCTTTTACAAAAACGCTTCCAGCGAAGACATTTGAGAGTCACTTGGAGGGTTTAGGATTGAGAGACATGTCTCACCTGCTTTAGGGCAAGTGGGAGATTGTTAGGGTTTATGCCCTAAAAGCATGTATATTTTAGATATTTGCTGAATTAATAAAATGACATTTTTCTATTTGAATTTGTGTATAATTGGTATGTCTTTAAATATCAGAAAATTCCTAGTTTATTTATGTGACCAAAAATTTAGTATATAAGTATTATATACATGAGGATTAAATTT